>SNQJ01S0224730.1:0-14756 GCA_010110895.2 Picea sitchensis | reverse complement strand
AGGACGTTGTATACCTTGGAATGATCAGGTGAAATGATAGTATAAGTCAAAATGCAGGTGATGAAGGGTAAAATAATAGCAAAAAGTATGGGCAAAAAGGGTACAATATGTGGTCCTAACAATATGCAGACGCGGTTAACAAAACACACAATGGTAACATTCTTCGATGTAAGTTTAACGAGCCCAGAGAAGGTAAGCTCAGTGGTTTTTCATATTTAGAGAGTCTGAAAAAACATAAAAGGAGACTCCATTGGGGTACCTTTTTCGAAGATAGTCTAGTCGGTTCGAAAAAGGGATAAACTAGCATCAACAAGACGTCTATTCAAAAGCATTTTAACGAGTGTGATAAGGACAAGATCACTCGACCATTTTTTCATTTTTAAGGAATCTGAAAAAAGATTAACTATGGACTCTGTCAGGAATGTTCTTCTGGACCAATTTAATGAGTGTGAAAGAATAAGGTCACTCGGCGATCTTTTCAATTTTAGAGAGTCTGAAAAGAGCTTAACTATGGACTCTGTGGGGGTTCCTTCTTCATAATTTTAGTCCCTCAGGCCCAAAAAAGGATAAAATTATACCTGAGAGTACTCTTCTAGAGAATTGAAGTTCCATAGAGTATACCTTTGTTCGTACAGTTGATCGTCCAAACCGAAAAAGGGGTAAACTACTGCCAAACAGACGTGACTTCAAATTTCATTTTAACGAGCGTGAAAGGTCACAAGATTGCTCGACAATCTTTTCATGTTTAGAGGGTCTGAAAAGGGCTTAAAAGAAGACTCGTTATCGTTTGGGAGTCCTGAGGGTGAGGTCAAGAGAGAAGAGGAATCATGCAAATGAGGCGCAAGCCCATATTTCAGGAAAAACTACAAGGACTCCCAGCCTACAGTGTTTTAGAGACAGCATGGATACCATAATGCAACCAGGATCTACCTAGGGCATCCATGTTTCGGTAAGCTCTACCACCAAGTTGCGACACTTCTAAAGTAGTTGTGATGGTTTCGTGTCACAACCTGATGGGATCGATCCTATGGCAAAGGAAAAAGACAACGAGATACAAAAGTCAGGGTAGAAACCTAACCTATATGTTCAAGTAGATCGTCGAAAAAAAATTCCATGGACCGTCAAAAATTACTCAAAACTCAAAAAACATTGTCCCAATACCCGATCAAATCCCTCCTATATAACTCCTGAATCACTCTAAATAGTTTTTGGTATAAATAAAATGATAAGGGAGGCCAAAAAAGTGACAAAAAGAGGCCAAAAAGTCTATAAATAGAAGTTGGCAGCTCCTTATCACCATTGCTTATTTGGAAATTGACTCTGGAGCCAAATAACCCCTTTGTCAAAAGAGGTGATTCTGGGAGCTACAGTGGACGAAACGAACTTCTATTTGGACCAAGTAAGTACAAACTCCCTTGTCTTTCATTTCGTGTCTTTATTTGTGCATTGGGTTTCATTTTTTAGGGGGCGTCGACCTTTAAAAGGTCGGCCCTAGGTCCACACGGGCTGTCTTTGGACAGGTCGTGTGTACACGCGACTATCACCATTACCGCACGCATGGACCCCCCTTATGGAATGAAAAAGGCATAAAAAGCAAAGGTTGGCCCTGCTAAACATTGGTGTTTTGCAGGATGTATGTCCATTGGAGAGAAAGAGAGCATGAAGAGGTAAATGAGTTGGTCGGGGAAGACCCCAATGTTGTGTCTACTTTGATACAGTGTGGGTTACTCAAGTTTTTCCTATGTCCTTTCATGTGTTCACAACCTCGACTACTGAATGCTTTGGTTGTCTACTAGCATCTGGATGTAGAGGCATTCATGTTAGAGGGGCAGTCACTGGTGCCCACGGTCGAGGACATTTACTTTTTGACTGGCCTCTCCAGGAGAGGGGAACCAGTCAATTTTCGGACTTTTCCTACGAGGCCGCATAACATAGCGGAATTGAAAGGCCTATATTGTGCAGCTGATACAGACCACGTGAGCACGCATGTGGCTATAAGAAAGATCACTAACTTATCGCTACATGCGATAGTATTGCTTATTGGGTGAATTACTGGTTCTACGGCTCTACATCAGGCATCTCATGCACAGATGAACTGTGCAGTCCAGTGCTTAAATGCACAAGTTTTTGATTGGAGAACCACTTTGCTTGATTATATGAAGAGGTAGTTGACAGATTGACGTTTGCGGACACATAGGAACTTCGGGTTTGGTACCATTCTGTGTTCATTCTTTTTTGAGAGAGTTCTGAGTTTTAGTCCTTGAGTAGTGGTATGAGAAATCAGGCCTCTCTTCCTGCTGTGTGTAGATGGGCAGTATTACTGCCACGACAGGGTAGCGGAAGGACCAATGAGTCCTTCGATGATGAATTTTTTGCATGGTTGTCACGACAGATCCTAGTTATAGAGGATTACCCCTATGTCGGTATTGATTTTTTGAGAGACTTGGAGATACCAGTACCTCCTGGTGAGGAGCGAGGGGAGATGGGTAAGTCTCCACCTTTGTAGTTTTTTTTGTTGTATATGTAATTTTTATGTTGTTTTGATACATATATCATTTTTTTGTTATGCCAGAGTATTTGACTTATATGTGTTCATTGTGTGCATATGTGGGACTAGTGCGACCCGCTAACTATGCGAAGAACAGGCGTCGTCCTCGGCCAGGGATCACACCTGCCGCCGCAGAGGGACCAGTAGTAGCAGGAGATCTTCCAGCCGGGGAGGCTGAGAGGGTATTGAGACGGGTTGAGCGTAACTTTAATGTGCTCACTCGCACAGTCCCAATGGAAAAGATTGAGGACCTGCCACCATCTATGCAACCTCATGTAGTGGGGGCACCATGGACGTGGGTCCGGTTGTTTCGGCGTTTAGCCAATGTTGTGGACTAGTATAACAGGGCCCATGGGCCCTAACTTTAGCTAGACATTTTGACGTGCCACGAGCACTACTTGTATATATTTTTTGAGGGCATAAGCCCTGTAACTCGTTATTGGTTATATTTTTGAGGCGCTTGCGTCCATCTATGTACTATGGTTACCTTATGATATTATATATGGTTTTTTTGGTCTTTTGTGTCTTATGAATCATGTATGGAAAAAATGTATTTACATGTTTATGTGAATGTTCTTTCATATGTGTGCAAGATGTCAATATAAAATTTGATTAGCTAGAGTATCTGTAACTTGGTTTAATCTCCTAGGAACATGAAAATATGTAATATAATCAAAGTTTCATTCTAAGAGATGTACCCTAAGGAAACGTCGGTGTAAAGTTGGATCATGAACCCGATATACTTTGTTTAACTAAGACACAACTAGTTGAGCATCGAGATAGACCCGGAGATGAGAGATACCCAATGACAAAGCATCACGAAGCAACTCAATAACTGCACTATACTCGGCGACATTATTTGTGGTGTCACCTAAGCATATACCTCTGAAAGATAATAACTGACCTTGAGGTGTAAAGATTACCCAAGCTACGGAGGCAAGCCTCCGAGTGTGCCGACTAGCCCGGTCTTCAAACCCAACGAACACCTCGGAATCACTTGACATTTGCCACAGTGATGAAAGATAACATCAACGACACGTCCATAACACTAAAAGAAACTAAAATTTAATAGTACAAAGACTATACATATGTTACAAAAAGCTACCCACAGTGACCTGCCTATGAGTAATACTTCTTGAGGTAGAGCCCATTTCTAGGATCCGCCAAAGCATTCCCTTCAAAATCAACTAGACGATAAGCGCCCTTTTTTAAAACGTCTTTTATGATGAAAGGTCTGAACCACATGGGTTTGAATTTTCCTTCCCCCAGGGGGTCCTTATCTTGGTCATAGACTAGGACAAGGTCGCATTCAGAGAAAATCAAAGGACGAACGGACCTATCATATTGACACTTGACCTTATGTTTGTGAGCCTCGTTGGCCAGGGCCGCATCACGACACTGCTCATTGAGCTTCTCAAGGTACAATAATCGTTCTTCAAGTGGAGAAGTGTCTAGCAATAATTGTACTGCCAACTTTAGAGACGGGATCTGACATTCGATGGGAAAGACTACCTCCAGCCTGTAAACGAGTTGAAAAGGTGAGAAACTGGTTACAGTATTAACAGATGTTTGGTAGGCCCATAATGCCGAGTATAACATCAAATGCCAATTTGACTTGGCCGAGTTGATAGTTCGTTGTAGAATGGTCTTAAGAGTTTTGTTTAAAGCTTCCACCTACCCATTTTCTTGGGGGTAGTAGGGTGATGAATGTTCTTACCGTAACCCAAGATTTGATGTTAACTCGGTCATCATCTGGTTCTGAAAGTGACTGCCATGGTCAGTGACAATATCCCTCGGGACGTCGAACCTTTCTATTATCTGATTGAATAAAAAGAGAGTTGTAGTCTCTCCATCATCTTTAAACATTGGCATAGCTTCGACCCGCTTTGTGAAGTAGTCTACAGCTACGATGATATAGCATTGCCCCCTTGCTAAAGGAGGGTTGCATGTAGTGTAATCAATCCCCCACTTAGTGAAGGGACCAACTGTGATGACAGGAAACATGGGAGCGGGATGCGCCCTCATCTTCCGAGAGAAGAATTGGCATGGGTGGCACTTATTGACTGACTCGACACAATCTTTGATAAGTGTCGGCCAGAAGTAACCTGCTCGTAGAATATTTTGGGCTATTGCCAACCCAGACAAATGACCGCCACAAGCTCCGATATGGAAATCATTAAGAATGATAACTGCTTCTTCGTGAGTGAGACATCAGCGTAGGATGCAGTCCACACCTCTCCGATACAACGTATCATCGAGTATGAGATAATTATTAGCCTGGTGGCATATAAATCAATGCTCATCATGAGAAGAAGAGGTGGGGCACTTCAAAGTCTGTAGATAGATAAGTATATCTCCGTACTAGGGATCCAAAGATGTGATCAAAAACATATCTCCCCGAATAGGAGATTCTTCAGGCATAACGTCACTTGACTCAACCGAAAGTTCCAAAATAAGTTCTGCGAAGACCAATGACTTTTTAGACTTTGCTGAAACGAAGTCTCAGTCAAACTCCTGGAGGATGACTATCCATCTACTGATTTTTTTGCCTATTACCCGTCGTGCCAACATGTAGTGGAATGGATTCACGACATCAATGATGGTGGTCTTGCGAAACAAAACATTATGACGGAACCGTTGAACAGCATGAACTGCTACCAACGCAAGTTTTTCGATATGAGAATAATTGAGTTCTGGTCCTATGAGGCCTCGACACAGGTAATAGATGACATATTCTGAGAACAAGTCATCCTTCTGAACTAAGACCATCCCAATGGCTGACTCTGCTACTGCCAGATATAATAGGAAATCCTTGTTATAGTTAGGTGGCCGAAGCAGAGGGGCAGTTGTGAGGGCATGTTTCAATGCGTCGAAAGAGCATTGAGAAGCATCGTCCCAGTAAAAGGGAATGTCTTTCTTCAGTAAGCGCATAAACCCCTTGGTGATCTCGACATAGTTGGTGATGAAGCGTCGTAAAAAGTTCGCCTTGCCCTGTAGACTCTGAAGTTGAAGGATTGTGCATGGGGGGGGCAACTGAATTATTGCCTCAACCTTGAGAGGGTTGACCATGATCCCTGTTGTTGAGACTATGAAACCTAACAATCATCCTGACGTTACGCAAAAGCTGCACTTGTTTGAATTCAGACGAATCCGAAAGTAGTGGCAACGTTCAAAGATAAGTCGGAGGTGTGTGGGATGATCCGTTCTCTTGCAAGATCGAGATTCTAAATCATCTAAGTAAGCCTTGACTATATGCTTGAGGTCATGGAAAGTAAAAGACATAGTCCGCTGAAAGGTAGCTCCATCATTTTTGAGACTGAAAGGCATCTTACGATACGTGAATGTACCCCATGGACAGATGAATGTCGTTTTTTGTTGGTCTTCGGGTTTGATTTGGATTTGATTATATCCTGAAAAACCGTCCATGAAAGAAAAGGCCTCACAACCCGCACATTCATTAATGATCTGGTCGATGAAAGTTGTGGGAAAATTATCTTTGGGACATGCCTTGTTCAAATCACGGAAGTCGATACAAACACAAATCGTGCCTTGTTTTTTATCGACTGACACAGGATTTGAAACCCATTGGGTCAAATGGATAGGATAGATAAACCTGAGTTTTAGCAATTTCTCAACCTCAACCTTAATGGTTGTTGTTTTCTTAGGATTAACTAGACGAAGCTTTTGCCGAACTGGCTTGGCATCAGGATACGTTGTGATTTCATGTTCAACTATTTTTGGATCGATACCTGGCATTTCCTTGTAAGACCAGGCAAAAACGTCGTGGAATTATTTAAAAAGATCTATGTATATTTGAATCTCTTCGGGGGAGTAGTCAGCTCCGACAAAGACATTCTCCATGACGTAGGGTTTTGGGAGATATTGATTGGTAAGGTTTCAGCGATAGTTTCCATATTACCCTCAGCATAAATCTCATGTGTAGCTAAGGGATTAATAGAACAAGATCAATCTCCCGTCATAGTCATGGTGAATTCTCCCACTTCAATTCAACTTAACTCTGAGAGGAAGTATGATCTGTGATGAAGATCTTCCCAGGGTTTATCCGAACTAGTCATTGCTTCAATTATTGCTTCATCTGAGGGAAAGACTAAGTCTAATGAATTGGTGTGAGCAAGAGAACCCTGAGCCCAAATAGGCTCTAGAAGTGGATCTAACTCTTATGCAGGAGCTGGATCAGTGTGGGATGAAGTTTGCTGGACTAAAGAATACGCTACTTCAGCTGCAGACAAGGGCATGGACATGCCCAGGTGCCCTGTCCCATCCATTGTGGCTGATGGGGAAGGAATTATCCACGGATCGTCGAAGTAAGTCGTGCGGAATGAAAAAACTTGAAAAATATCAACCTTATGGTGATTGGATATAAATTTGATATCGCCTTGAGGGGGCGGCTAATTGAAGGTACCCATCAAATATGGGCACAAACCAACCCCTACGTTGACGAAACTTGGTTGAGGATTATCAAACATCGGGACTGTGGATGCCCCCAATGCAGGGTCAGGTCTGGAGAAAGACAATTGATCGATGGTCACTATCCAGCCCTCATGTGGAAACAACAAGACCCAGAAAATTGAAGCAACAATAGCTTGCATGGCATAAGTCCAACTCCATTCTAACAAGAGGTTATAGTCGATGGGAGCATCAACTACCTCGAATTTGACACACACGGTCTTCCCTCCTAACTGCACGGGGAAAGAAGGAACGATACCATGTGGTCGAAAATAACGATCGTCGAAAGCGGTGAGGAGAGTAGGTGACGGAGACAAAACAGGCTGGCCAACGTCCTTCCAACATGCCAATGAAATAATGCATGTCAAGGCACCCTCGTCAACTGTCGTGCGGAATATATTTTGAGTAAACATTTTCGTGGGATAAGCCACTACTATCTAAAACACTACATGGTAAGGTAGACGAGGTTTTAAATCGGTTGTATCTAGCATGATTGTACCTGGATTACAAGTCTCTGTAGATCCTAAAGCGGTTAACAAGGCTTTCCTCTGGGAATGGCAACTTTGGAGGACCTCCAAAGCGGACATCGCACAAGGGGTTTGTGATAAATATTCCACCACAGAGTAGTTCTGGGAAGCCCTTGCGTTTGGATTATGAGAAGATTTTTTTAATACACCTTTGGGAATGTGTGTCATTGTTTCGCCCAACGTCTTCTCAATATGTAGAGGAAGAGATGGGAGTTCATCTTCTTTACCCTTCTCAGAAGTGTTTGGTTTACTACAGTCATGTGCTCTAGTCGATATAAAAGCATCACCCCTCACCATATATACGTTCGCGGATGCGTGGTTGTTCACAGGCAGAGAGGGGTCTTGGCTGCCCCCTTCCGTGCTTGTAGAGGCTTGGGTTAGATTTTTCCCATGTTGAAATGGATTGGTCAACATACCTAGTTGTTGCTGCGTCACAAACTTTTGGGCTTCTGCAAGCTGGGGACACAGATGGGTCGGGTGGTCTTCCATGCACAAGTTGCATGGATACCTCACCTTTCATTTCTCAGTGTTGTCCCCGCCAGCATTATCGGTAGGTTTTTTATCCCCCTTACCCTTCTTTAGTTGTTTTTTCTTTCCTTCGGGCTGTTGGGTGGCCTTTGGGTTTGTCAATTGCACTGTGTGTACCTCCGACATTTTGGTAGGGGGAGAAACCAAAGTAGTAGTTTGGTTGGCCGCTGTGTGTTTTATAGATAACTGTTGCAACTGCTTTGTCAATTGCTCAGCGGGATTTGTTTGTGCTGAACCAACAATACCATCGGCATGTGGTCCAACTCTCTGTCTAGTTTTATCCAGTATTGAGCGTGGCGCATCTGGCAAGATGTTGTATAATAAACCAGACTAAGAATAGATGAGCTCAAATTGTTGAGCTCTCATGATGGTGTCTTCTTCAAAGAATACTTTGGACGTTGCGACGTCTTTGGATAACTGTGGGGCCAAAGACTTAAAGAACCACTCAAGCAGGAATGTTGGTGGGACTGGCACCTTAATTAGACTCTTCCAGCATCTCAATTCTCGGATGTGATCAGAGATATGGTTCACTGTCATATGTTTGAAATTGGCCAGTAGCTCTGTGCCAGTGTCGTATCTCACAAGTGACTAGAAATGGTTTAAGAAAGCCATTTCCATCTTGCTGAAGGAAGAGTATCTTAAGCGATTGAGCTCAATGTACCATTTCGCAGCACTCCCAATGAGAGTATGTTGAAACAATCGCAACTATACAGAGTCATCTTTCAACGAGTTAGATGAGCACCAAAGATGGAAGGTAGTCACATGATCTCCTGGATATTCGTTAGGCTTGGCTTCAAAATTTGGAATGCCCGAAGGCAACTTTGTCAGCATAGAAGGCCGACGCGGATCGTGACAAATAGGGTCATTCAACAACCTTGTCAAATCTAGCAAGTGCAAAGTCACCAGGAAGGGTAGTTTGGGTTGTTGGTGATAACCTGGGAAAAAGGGGCCTGGAGTTTGACTGGCACCAGGTTTCCAGGAAAAGTTCGGCTACTGGCCTGGATTCTGGTAGAAACCATGGTCGTGGCTAGCGTATGTATTTTGCGTATGTGGAGACATCATCGACTGATTTCCCAAATAGGACATAGATGGTTGGGCATGCATTATATTCGAAGGAATCTGGGAAGGGTTGCCCCATGTCGGTCTCATGGGGATAGGCATAGTAGTTTTTCCGGGGTTCCATTGATTGTGGAAAGAATTACCCCAGATCAGCATTCCGGACAAGGGAACGGATCCCTGCCAAGAATTCCAAGGCCCTGATGTAGAAGAAGTTCCTGGGTTTTCCCCCTATGCAGGAATAGTACCCTGCATAGGAATAGATTGTCCAAAACTGGGATTTCCCCCTGTTGGGAAGGCGACTAACGAGAAGGCGTTGTTACCAAATGTTCCGATCAAAGAAAACAGTGTCGAACCTACCGGCATACTATGTGAAGGTGGTCCTTGACTCCCCGCTCCAAATAAATTATGGTGTGTAGGTTGCCCGATGGATTGCTGATGCGAGCCACCGAGTGAAGGGGATGAAGGAGGTATATGACCTCCTCCATAAGGGAAAGAATTAAAAGGAGAAGGATTACCCCCCATGTGACCTTGCAGAGGAGCGCTAGAGCTCCATGCCCCCAGACCTGAAGTCTGTAAAGTGGAGTAGGAAAGTACAGGACTTGTACCCGAACTAGGCATCCCGTATGAGAACGGAGGGCCTGTCACACTTGATGTGAAAGGGGTTGTGGTCGCCGCCAAAGATGGGATCGTACCACTGTGCAATGTAGAGGAGTTCGAGACCATGGTAGCTCGGACCGGTGACGGTGGGTTAGGATGTGAAAACTCTCCTGTGGTGACAACCGTAGTGGAAATTGAAGAATTCCCAGAAGGAGTAACAACATTTGTTTCCATTGCTGTGTACAACACTGTCTGACGCTCGTAAAATTGAATCGGTACGATGAAAGGTGCCAAGAAATCAATGGTTGGGGTTTCAACCAGGCCAAGAGCATCCGCTTCAAGGTCCAAAATGGTCAATTCCTCCGAATGTTGGTCGGGCACAATTGCTTGTGACCCGGTCACTTCAAAAGACCCTTGTTGGTCTAGCTTTGGCCTTAATTGTGGCGGGGGTGGCTCCAGTGTAACCGGCGATAGGCCAAGAAGCCTTCATGATTGGTGGAGCTCATGATCCTCCACTGTGTGAGAAGATCAAAGACACTCTAGGGTAGTCTAAATGTTCAAAAGTAACACACACTAAAAAAGTCCCTAGAATATAAGACAGGCAAACACTAAATTAATTGGAAGAACAGTTACAACAACCAACACTAGAGCAACTTACCGGTGCAAGTGCAACTTGAACACGGAAGCACCCTTCGGGTATACTCTGCAAAGCGTGGCCCAATGTCTGTCCTAGGTACTGCGGTATACCCCCGCAGTCACCTGTGTATGTCCCTAAAAAAGATAGGCAACTAAGTTTCTAGCGCGCGAACAGTCACCAGGCGGGTACAGTCGAAAGTTGGGTAGACCACAATGAGCAGGGTATCAAGCCTGAAACCTATCAAGGGTATCGAAAGCAAGTGGTCCGGAAGACAACTGAGGACCTCGAATGGATTCAAGACCCACGAATCCCTGTGGCAAATGAAATCAACGAAATCCCAAAACAAGCCCTCTATATGTGTTCTCCACTACGATTGGTCCAGCTTTGGAGGGGTTATCTCCGCTACCTTTCCGCACATGACCTCGTGTTTATCCCCTGTGTTAGAGGGGGGTCCCGGATAACTTTCACAATAATGGACTTAGACACTCCCTAACTCAGACTCCAATGTTTGATTTTGAATGGCCTTGAAGAGTTTCCTCTCCAACCTAATCCAAGGCCCTAATCCTGAACTAGTTGGTTAACCCTACAAACATAAAAGTCTAATAAATTTTAGATTTAGCATTAATTTCATGGTTTGTCTTATGTCAAGGGGTATGAAATTGAAACTGATGATGTGTAAAAGACGAAAGAAAAATGAATAAAAAGTTGGAAACAAAAACTTTCACTTAATGCAAAATTTCAACGACTTTTCAAAAAAAAAAAAATTCTAAGATTTTGGACAGCAAACTCAAAAGGAATTTCACTCAACTATGAGCTAATTATGATCTAAGTAAACTGCAAAAACTTATGAAATAAAAGACTTTTCCCTGGCTAATAATGAAAAATCACACTTCTTCAATCAAACAAGAAAATGAAAGAGATATTTTTTTTTTATTTAAATGTTGATAAAGCAAAAAGGAAAAATACCAACAAGTAAAAACCAAGAAAAACAATTTTGGTCTAATCGTAGATTGAAAAGAATCACTTCAACAAATCACAGACTAGTAACTTTAAAAATGACTCTCACACTTGTCTAAAAACCCTAAAAAAAAAATCTTTTTTATGACATCTTTTTTTAAATGAGAAAAAGCAAGCTAAGGCTAAGATTAATCCTAAGCTACTAACTGCTAAAATAGAGATTCAAATACCTTAGAGGTATAACTCTCATCAAGGGAAAGGATGACTGCCTTATCCTCAACAAAAACCATCCTACCCAAGCACGCTACTAATAATCCAACAACAAGCGTGTGAACGCGAGCTGTATAGAGCCAGAGGGCGTGTACACGTGGGTTGATCTCTTCTACAGGTCGCGTGTATCTCTAAAACTCTGAGAAAAAATAAAAACAGACAATCCAAACCAGGAAAAGACCACTGATATTGATAACCAGGATCTCCTGAAGGCTAAGACACTCTGTTTAACAGAAACAAGGAAAACAATATAAGGAAAAAATTCGTAAAAACAAACCAATTTGAGACAAGACTGCAAACAACCAAGACTTAGAAAGAATTCCAAAAAACCCCTAAGAATCACTGATTCTAACAGGGAAGAGGATGACTGCCTCCAAAATGTTCTAGAATCTACACGCTACTGCTACTTCTTCAGCTAGCGTTCACATGCGGGTTGTAAGAGAGTAGGGAGAGGGTACACGCGTGTAGACCTTATTGAGGCCACGTGTACCTCTGTGGGTCCCGAAAAAACACAGTCAAGCAAATAACAGAGAAAACTAGTATGGAAAACCAAACTCTCTGTTAGCTCAGACTTTGTAGAAAATAAAAAACAGGCAAGAAAACCAGTCTTTTAAAACTACCCAAAAACAAATAAAATTCCTAGGAACCCTAGAGACTTCCCCAGTATGGTCGCCAATTCTGTTGTGAGGGAAATCCCCTTATGGACTAGCAAATAGAGTTCTCTTATGCATGCAGCTATGAACGAAAGAAATCTACTTTCTACCTTCGTCCCTAGACTTAAAACCCACTCCTTTTCAGCAAATACATGGTTTAGACCAACATACCTTGTTCCAGATGGTTGATGTCGATCCTTCCTCCTGCTTGATCACTTGTTAGCAATCCTTCTTTCAAAGCTGACTTGTATGCAAAACAAACAACAAACTACACATGCATTTTACCTATAGACTAATGGGTTAGAGATTCAAACATATATTTACTATATTATGAAGAACTCATAAAGTGGGACGGGAAAAGCATTTATTTATTACTTTAAATGAATCAACTTACAAATGTCGAGACCGGCCACTGCTCCGCGAATCCTGATCTTGGGCTCCTCTTTCAAATGTCCTCCAACTTCTTTTCTTTGTATCTCTTCTTGCACAAGGATGGCTAAAGGGTTGGGACAACAGGAATATGCAATTGGGCAGAGTTTCTTTACTCTATTTCTCCTCTTCCAAATGGGACCCCTAACCCTTATTTTATAGGCTAGAAGAAGCTAGTTATTTGGACGATCCCTCGGCCATGCATGGTCGGGAGTTTCAGTTAACTCACCCAAAGCCCTGTGTTCCGTCGGAAAATTTCCTTTTTTCGTGCTTTTGTCAGTCCATGCGGGCTGTTTTAGGTCATCTAGCGTGTACACGCGTGTAGTAATGGAGTAGGGCGCTTGGGCCCTTATAAAAGAGGTTTTTTAAAGAGTTGTTCAGCAGTGCTTTTGGCAAAGAAGGGTTCTGAGATGGCCTAATGCTAGGTAAGCATGTATGGTGCAAATTAGGGTTATAAAAATCATGATCGCCTATACTTATGTAATAATTCCCAAATCAAATAGAACATCCTTCTAGAATTGCACACTTCTCCTATAAGGGGGAATTCAGGATTCTTGAAAACATACCACAGGGTCAAGAGGGATTTTTTCTAGGAAGGTCTTAAAAATTATGTTCAAAAGTTTGTCTCAGAATGTATGGTCTGCCAACATAATAAGGGAGAGACAATCAAGACTCAAGGTCTCCTACAACCATTAGTTATACTAATCCAATGTTGGAAAGAAGTTTCCATGGATTTTATTACAAGTTTACCAAAACTAGAAGGAAACACTGTCATCATGGTAGTAGTGGATTAACTAACAAAGTATGCCCATTTTTTCTCTCTTTCTCATCCTTTTAAAGAAAGAACAGTAGAAACAACATTCATGGAAACAGTTCAAAAACTACATGGAGTCGCCAAGATTATTGTAAGTGATAGAGACCCAATTTTCACAGGAAATTTTTTGTAATGACCCTTAATTATTAAGATGATTAATTTAATAAATAATCCTAAAAATTAGCTAAACTATAATTAATTATTAAATAACCTTAATTAATTATTTTTGACTATGATTAGTTTAAGTATGATTAACTCTTTAATTAATGGTTAATGATTAATTTGATTATTAATTAATTGATTAATTAAGTATTAAACAAAGGGGGGAAAATAAAATATAATGTTAAATGGGGTTACGTATCCCATAGGGGGATAACGTAACCAATACGTAAAAGGGAAACACTTAAATAAGGGATAAGGCAATTAATAAGGGATAAGGAAATTAATAAAGGGATAAGGGTAATAAAGAGTTAGGTGGGAGTGAATGTGCGAGGGCGGTGAAGGAGGAATAAGGGAAGTGGAGAAGGATGATGGAGGGGATTCATTCATGCATTCGACGAGAGGGGAGAACTTGGAGTTTTGGGACAAAGTGAGTTTACAGTGGAATTTACAGTGCACCGGGGGGGCTGAGGAGGTTTTGGGCTCGGAGGGCTAGGACATCCATTGATGTCCTAGGGCTAGGCGTACTAGTCGGTAGGGTGGCTGGTTTTGGGGTGTCCTAAGGAGCAGGTTCAAGCGAAGGGAACAAGTTGTTGCGGATAGCATCAGAGTGAGGTATGTAAATTCAAATTCATGGATTGGTTACCTAGATTTATTACTTACTGCCGAATACTACTTGCGTAAGTGATAGCATCAGTGTTGAGATAATTTGAATAATTTGAAAAGTTTACTTCTTTGTAAAGCTCATAGAAATTACAGAAAAGCTAATAGAAATTACAGAAATTAAGTAATTTGGTAGAAATTTAAATGTTAACACAAATCTGGTCTTTACATCTGGTATCAGAGCCGTGGTTCAAATCTGGAACCGAGGGCCTAAATAAGGGGTAGTTTTTTTATTCTTTTGAGAAACTGCAGCCACGCTTAGCTTAACCTGCACATAAAACATAGAAACATTAATAAAAAATAAATAAAATAAAATAAATAATGCAAAACAAATTACCACCAGGTGTACCAAACACACTATTATTTGAGTATTTAAACAAATGTAAATATATAAATGGATTATATAAACAAATATATATATATATATATATATATATAAATGAAATAC
>SNQJ01S0224729.1:0-14756 GCA_010110895.2 Picea sitchensis | reverse complement strand
ACAAAAATGACACCATTTATGGCACTCTATGGATACCACCCTCCTTCAATCACTTCTTCTCTAAAAGAAAAATCTAAGGTTCAAGAAGTGGAAGATCACATTGAGCATCAACAACAAGTTCTCCAAATCTTAAAGGACAACCTGACCATGGCACAAAATCGCATGAAACAACAAGCAGATGAGGGAAGGGTGCACCTCTATGGAAGGTTGCATTTTATTATGTGTCCTTCCTCAATTGTGATCTTGAGTCAAGTTGTCATAACTTTGAGATTTATTTATGTGATCTTTCATTGTATACATTTAAATTTATGCACTTGAACTACTTTTTATCAAAAACAATGATGTAGTGAGTATTTATAGTGCCCTTTGGTTAGTAATCAACCTTGCATGGCGGGATTAGGTTTATACTTTTCCATCAATCTTTGCTTATTATTGTTTGCATGATGGGAAGGGCCTTGTTTCCTTTACCATAGCCACAAGGTGGGAGAGTCATATTTGTATTTTGGTAGTATGTTACCATTACTTGTAGTTGCACTAACATTGAGACAACCTATTAAGACCTAGTTACTTATGTTAGTGCATTGATTGGGTCTTGTTGGCTAGTTGCAAAGCACTAAGAGATGCATATGAACACTTATGTTTTAGTGTTTGGTTGTGCTCCTTGCTTGTAGTGTGTTTGGTCTCAACTTTCCAATCATGTAGTGTGCATGCTAAAATTGTTTTTACACACTTTAATTCAATTGTTGAGTTTAATTCAATGGATAGGTGGTTGAAACAAGGTGATTCCTCATAGGTGTTTTAGTTGCATCATACATTTAGTGTACCTTGTTTCTGTTGTGGAGTCCTATTGATTCAATTTTAGCTGGGATGAGCTTCTCAGAAGAGTAGGCATTGGGATTAGCTACCCTAGTGGTTGGTCCGTTTTGATTGGTAAATGGATTGATTTTGGAGGCTATAAATAGAGATGATGACCGAATCTTTTTATATGTAGGTTTGCAGTTGGTTGTGCACAGTTTTGGGTACATCCTGATAATATTGGTATTGTTAAGCCCTAATATTGGCTCACTACCCCTTAATTGGGCATATTACATTAGTAATGTTATTTTATTTATGTCGGATTTATTCCATTAGTTGTAATTATACCTCCTAGTCTCCTATATATACCAAGGAGACATTTTCATTTGGAATCATCTGGGAATTGTACATTTATGTGGGCATAAGGAGGTTGCCCCCTCGAAGAGGCTTATTATTTGAATTTCTCTCTTTTTCAAGGCGTTGAGTACTTATTCTGAGGTTTTTCTATGCTATATTGATATTTGGTTCTTAACATATGGTATCAAAGCTCAAGGTCTTGGGGTTTTGCTACTACATCTAAGACACCTTGGCATTTTCACTATAACTTTGTTTCTACAACGTTTCAGAAGGAACGACTTGGAGGATATTTAGCAGACGGATCAAGTGGTGATGTTTGGACAACATCGGGAAGACATTCTCTAAAGATAATAATTAATAATATAATTATTATTGATTATTAAATATAGTATATAATAAGTAAACGATAATTATAAGTAGTTATTGATTATTCAAGGGACGCATCCTTTCATGGATGGTCACCTTATGTTCCCTATATATGGAACACTCATTATTGTAATAAAATATCGAATATCTCTCATATCTCATATGAAGAAAGACCAACATGGTATCAGAGTGGGACTAGGCTTGACTCCCTCATGGGAGGGCCCAGGAAAACGATTTTTTTACTTCGGATAAACTCTAAGACAATGCTGTGATTAATGGATATTTCGAAGAGGGGTCATGGATGTTTTCCAATGAGACACTCAAATGTTTTGGACGTGGCACTTAGCACATGCTCTGGATATAAAGGATGTTGTATATTGTGAGGTAGATATACACACGATAAATGGAAGTCCTTGAAAGACTGACGACAATCATATGTTAAACGCCCAATCACGTTCTCCCCACAAACCTCGCAATGATGTCTAGGTGAAACTAGAACTCACATGATGTCAAGTCGGTGTTCAGGATGAGTACGACTGTGGTGTTGGGGAGTAAGCACATTGGGAGATTTAGAGCATGAGTCGTGGAGGTTGAAGTTACAGGGCGAGCATTGGAATTTGAAACCATCATCGGGTTCATTGTAACTATTGCATTGGTATTTATCTGTGACATGCACATAGCTTATGTCGTGATAATTATGATTAAGTTGTCGAAGCACCTTCCACACCATGCTCCAATTTCTGGTTATTACCCAAAACAAAGAAGTGAATCACTTCTAAAGTGTGTGATGAACAAGTTACGAATGTTATATATAATTTCAGCTTGAAATTGCATCAGATGCCTTTGCGACCTCTCAGTTCGTGCACGGGCCTCGAAAACGAATGGCTACAATCAAACGAGTTGAAAGGTTTCCACCAACGCTTTGGGATGCACTAAAAACTTGGGAGTGTTACACACGATAAGGATGATCGTGCACTTACAAATTCAATGTGGGAAATATTCCGAGTGTTTGGATCATATGGTAAATTCATTACCTTTGAAATCCCATCGTTAGTGTTTTCCAGCAGAACTTAGTATAGAGTGGACGTTCCACTGCGGAATTTGTTGGGCAATAATTATCTTAAAATCATGGACGCACGTTGAGCACAAGATATGGACACATCTTGGGGGTCATATATCTTGATGAGAAATTCCTCGAGAAAAGCGATTGGCCCGCCTACAAATATAGACGAGAACTATATTGTTTGGTTGAATTAGTTTGGTGGCAGACCAGAACTATATTGTTTGGATTTGATGGTAATAATTCTTTGCTCGTTATTATGATCGAAGAGGTATCAAATAGGTCACACAAGTGGTGGCCATAGAGTGTTATAATGGAATTGACTATTTTAACTATTGTTGTTGTGTTGAGCCTTACTCTCTTTACATTTTGGGCAATTAAGAAATGACGTGATTCTAGTTTACCCACATTCATCATTTTAGCTAGAATGGTGGTTCTCCTTGTCTTTATTGTCATTTAAAGTGGAGATCCTTAAAATACATAGGAAACAAAATCATGGTTGGTGTGGCAGCGGTAATTTTGGACCAGGGTTTTTCTAGAAAGAGGGAGCCAGTTGGCTTATGCAGAGAGGAAGACATGGAGGGAAAGACCTTCCAACATGATGTCGATGAGAGACAATGCAAGACATGATGCTCAGATTCCAGAAGCATTATACTTTCATGACGGGATCATACCAGATAGAAGAGACAGTTCCAGTGATCATGGATACAACCATTCACAGAACAAAAGTCCTCATAAGACTTTGAGGAACATGATTCCCGAGGAGGCCTTCACCGAAGTGAAGCTTGAGGTTGGAAACTTCAAGATATTTGGGTGTCTAGTATACATTCATGTACCCAAGGAGAAAAGGATTGAGCTAGACCCTTCAAGCATAAAGGGTACATCTGTGGGGTAAATGAGTCTTCGAAGGCATACCGGATCTACATCCCTGGTCAGAGATAGATTGAGGTGAGCAGAGATGTTACCTTTGAGAGGAAGTATCCCTTAAGAGATCTAGAGGGTCTCACATGGAGAATTATCAAATTGATCCAATTGATCCCATTAATGCTGTAGCTCTAGTTGATGTTTCCAGAGATATTGCAGTAGGTCAAAAGAGACCTACATGGGATCATTAGACTCTGCAAGAGGCAGAAGGACATGCAACTCCTCGTGGTACCTTTCGAGAGAGAAACATACATTAGAGATATTCATGCTATGCCACAATTATGAGCCACATCATTCATTTTAAGCCTTCCTGTTATGAGGAGGCGTCTAGTCAACCAATATGGAGAGATGCCATGATGGAGGAGTATTTGTTGTTGTGGAGGGAATAGATTATGAGATGCCATGATGGAGGAGTATCATCCACAATAAGAATGATGTGTGGGATATTATTTGAGACCAAGGGACGCCTCTATGACCTCCAAATGTGACTACAAGATCAAACACACAGTTGATGTGAGCATCGAGAGGCACGAAACGATATTTGTTTCTAAAGGATTCTCCTGTGGAGGGAATAGATTATGAGGACATCTCCTCCTCTTTCTTGATACACTTCTATCAAGATGATTATTTCCCCTACAACATCCATGGGTTAGAGAGCACATCCATGGATACAAAGACAACCTTTCTCAATGGAGAGATTGAGGAAGAAGTGTATATTGAGCAACCGGAGGGTTTTGAGGTGTAGGGGAGGGATTCCCACGTATGCAGGTTGAAGAGTGCCTTGTATGGGATCAAGTAGGCCCCTCGAGCTTGGTATGCAAGGATCTATGGACACCTAATGACTTTTCGGCTTCAGCAAAGTGTTTTCGATCCCAACCCGTAATTTTATAATATTGTTAATGAGTCCCTGATTCCGTCCACTACTGCTGATGATTTATTCCTCACCCGTATAGAGAGCCTTATTATTGAATGCAAGTATGTGTTGGCCTCGAGTTCGAGGATGAGGGACCTTTGTATGATGCACTACTTGGGACTAGAGGTGTGACAGATAACTCAAGGCGATCTTTCTAAGCTTCCGGAAGTACGCTGGAGATATTCAAGAAGTTTGATACTAAAGTTGAAGCCCGACTACAAATAATGATGATCTAATCTGAAGAAACTACGGCCTCATCATATTATGATCTAAATTGATCCTGACTGATAGACAAACCGTTGGATAACCGATGTAATTCAGTTAACACCGCATCTAAATAATTGCTATGAACTCCAGTGCACTTAGCTATTTTATGAGTTAGTCAAGATAGACACACTGGATTTTTTTGTGAAGCATGTGTTGAGATATATGCGAGGCACAATTGGTATGAGATGTACTTTTAGTATTGATATGATATGTCAGGAATATGTTGACTCTGATTTGGCAGGGAGTGCAATGGACAGAAGGAGCACCTTCGTGTGTTTCTTCACTTTCCATGGTTTCCGGGTGTAGAAACAAATTTGTGTCTTTTGAGCACAACATAAGCAAAGTACATTACTGCATTAAGTATAATAATCCATGAAGCAAGGTGGCTTCACCTCTTTGCGCATTCTATTCTAACATGCGCCGATTCCACCATTATCCATTGTGGTAACTAAAGTTGTGTGAAGATCTTTGATAATCCAATGTTTCATGACAAATTGAACCA
This sequence comes from Picea sitchensis, assembly GCA_010110895.2. Lineage (NCBI taxonomy): Eukaryota > Viridiplantae > Streptophyta > Pinopsida > Pinales > Pinaceae > Picea > Picea sitchensis. The sequence continues at coordinate 9,572 of SNQJ01S0224729.1, read as the reverse complement.
CATTTAGATCAAGTACCATTTTGTCCCCAGACATGGTGCAAAGGAAGGAAGTATTGGTGCAAGACCTTCCTATAGACGAGTGTGTTGTTGATGTTCTTACCAAAACCAAGATGAAGTTTAAGTACTTCTGTGATGCATTCTTGGTGTGGATGAGAATGCCTCCCTCACTGAAAGGGATTTTAGATGTTTGCATCTTCCTGAGACATTCTCCTGAGGCTTTATAATTTTGGAGATACAACCAATGTAAGATAGGGTTCTGGAATCATGCCTAACCCGAATGCAGAATTTTGTTGGTAAAATTTTTTCTCTCAAAGTTTGCAGACCCTGAACTTTGGAGGATATTCATACAGAAATTAGTAAGGTATCTGTGTAAAAATTTCTGCTTTGGTCTTCTTTATTTCTAGATACACCTCAAAATCTGACTATCCTATTGACTAGTCTCAAGAAGAAGTTCCAGTAAAACAATCATAACTTCTTCCTAGAGTATCAAAAATTGAGAGACTATTGCATTGAATTGTAGTATTTATGATTTATTTCAAAATTTTATATCAATTATTTTTTGTGGGGCATTCTATACAAGGGATATCTCTTGGAAAGGACAAAATCAACAAGTTGTAGTTATCAGAAATTCCACTTGGCACATCCTAATTTTTGATCAGCTCCATGGCATTGCAGAGAAGAAATATTAGAGAACTGCCTAAAATAAAGTTTCATACCTTAGAAGGGTCAAAAATTGGGAGATACAATGTAAGAAATATTGTCTAGTAGAACTACTCCCAAAATCAAGGTTTAAAAGTGATACTTGGACAACATACACCCAAATGGAAACTTTTACACCAAATGTTTCCAAATAACTACATGGACTTTGCGATGGCGAATAAATGTAGGGACGTAAATGATTTCCAAAAGAAGACAATAAAAAAAGATGAACCACAAGAGATGATGGAGGGTTAAAAAAGGGAGATCATGCATATTGAAAATTTCACAATAGAGAGGATAGCTGAAAGTGAAAATGTATCCAAGGAAATTCATGATGAGGACACAAGGAAAGGGAATCAAGAATGGGAGAAATTCCAACTTTGGGTTGAATAGCCCATGGCTTTTGAAAGCTCCACCACCAAGAGAAAGAACACACAAACCCATTTATGAAAAGGGAAATGATGGCAATAATACATATTGAAGAAATGGTGTCCTTACCTAATAGGTGGCACTTCAAGGTAAAAACAGACTGCTATGATATTAAATACTTGGAACAAAGACTATCTTTAGAAGAACAACAAAAATGGGTAACCAAGATATTGCTATGATTTCTGAAATCGCCTATAAAAAGGGGAAAAAAAAAGTTGTGGCAAATGCACTCTCAAGAAAGGATGAAGATGTTGAGGCCTTTCTTGCTATATCTCTATCATCCACATTGGATAATAATAGAAGCAAGGGATGAATAGAAGAATGACAAAAAGTGTGGACTCTCATTCAAAGTTAAGAAACCAAATCTAAAGGCACTTATTACATTTACATGGAAAAATGATTCACTATAGTAACAAAGTTCACTTATATTTATGTAAGAAGTCCCAACTCAAACAAAAGGTATTATTGGAATTGCACACCTCTAGTAGGAGGGCACCCCTGTGATTTTTTAAAACCCACCATAGAGTCACAAGAAGGATTTTTTTTGGGATGGCCTTAAACCCAATGTTCAAATACTCAGGTAAGAATGTTTGGTTTTCCAACAAAATAAGGTGGAGAAATTAAGACCATAACCATTTTCCATCCCAAGTCACAATGGGAGGAGGTCTCCATGAATTCCATCATAGGGTTACCAAAGTCTCAAGGAAAGAGTGTCATCATGGTGATTGTTGATAGATCCCACTGGGCACGACACTTTTGTGCACCTCTCATCCTTTCAAAGCTATTACAAATAAGCCACCGTATTCATGGAGACAGCTCAAAGCTACATGGCGCTCCAAAGATTATTGTAAGTGATGAGATCCCATCTTCAATCGACATTTTTGGGACATAATTATTTTCTGTTTGGCACTCAATTGGCTCATAGCTCATCCTATCATCCTCAACTGATGGACAAACATAGATAGTCAACAAATGTGTTGAAGGATACCTTCGCTTTGTCTTTGATAAACAAAACACAATGGTTCAAATGGTTACCCTTTGGCAGAAAGGTGGTATAACACTCTTTCATACTGCAACCAAATGACACCATTTATGGCACTCTATGGATACCACACTCTCCTTCAATCACTTTTTTAAAAGAAAAAATCTAAGGTTCAAGAAGTGGAAGATCACATCGAGCATCAACAACAAGTTCTCCAAATCTTAAAGGACAACCTCGAATTCATGGCACAAAATCGCATGAAACAACAAGTGATCAACATTGTAGTGAAAGAAGTTTTCGAAGTAGGGATTGGGTGTTTTTAAGACTACAACCATACAAACAGATGTCCCTCAAGAGCCAAAAAGGATAATAAATTATCACCAAAGTACTATGGCCCTTATAAGGTGTTCCAAAAAGATTGGTACTATGGCATACAAATTGAGGTTGCCTCAGATCTTCATGAGTACACCCATTTTCCATGATTCATGCTAAAGAAGGTTATAGGTGACAAGATCCCAATTCAAACTATACCCAACTCTTGATCTAGGAAGGAAAAATCATATTGGTCTCTAAAGCCATCATTGACACAATAATTCACCAAATGAGGAATAGATCCATTTCAGAGTATCTCTAAATGGAGGAAACTAACGGGTCACTAAGATTCCACTTGGGAAGATGAGTCTTTATACGAAAGCATCTAGAGTTACCTGCTATCATGGGAACACTTTTCTCAAGGGAGGGGCATGTTGCTCTAAGATTGTCTCATTACCCTTTAATTAGCATACCACATTAGTAATGCTATTTTATTTATGTCGGCTTTATTCCATTAGTTTTAATTATACCCTCCTAGTCTCCTATATACCAAGGAAACATTTTCATTTGGAATCATCCTGGGAATTGTACATTTATGTGGGCATAAGGAGGTTGCCCCCAAGAGGCTTCATTATTTGAATTTCTCTCTTTTCAAGGCATTGAGTACTTATTCTGCTTTTCTATGCTATATTGATATTTGGTTCTTAATAGGTGTGGATTGACATCATGATAGAGTTGGTGAGTGTTGTTGATGGTTGGACACATACATAGTTGGTCATGCTACTACAATATGCCTTGAAGTGAAAGCTTGACAAGAGGAGAAGAGCCTTCTAACATGGACTATTGTTGTGGTTGTGATGGATAGTTTAGTATCTTATTTGGTTATTTTTTTAGATTGCACTTGTCTTCCTTAGTTGACTCAAGGAATAATCAATAAATAAAGGTGGGAGATTGTTGGGCCCGGTTGCATCGAGTAGTTACTTGCTCATTTGAGTTGTTCTTTTGTATTTGTAGGATTATTGTTAGAGAATTTACTACTTGATGGAATTATGGATTGTTATGTAAATAATGTACTAATGAGTTAGTTGGAGTGGAGTAGTTAGGCATGATTAATGACTTATTAGAGAAACATAACTACTCATTGGGAACTACTTTAGAAGGAATTTTAGGGATTTGATGGAGGTTAAGAGGCTATTTAGCATGCATCATTGGGAATTTTGGTTATTTCATTGATCCCTTGATGATGCAGGAGCATCAGCTACTGCTAATAATACTGCGGAGATAACTCAACACCTTTAGCACTTTGAATCATTTTAGAAGGAACACCTTGAAGGCTTCCTGTCAATCTTTTTGGAAGTGATTGAAAAATTGAAGAAGATCAAAACGCTTGGGATTGATCTTATCACGAATGATATGAGAGTTTCACTCCTAGAATTTAATGTAATGGTGCTTAAGGGGTAGTTATCTTCTTTCGAGAAGGTTGGTAGTTGGAGGGAACCCTAGGAACCTTATTGTATATGTAGATGCATTGTATGCCCAAAATGAGGTTGCTGGAGGAGTATTTTCACCCATGAAGGTGTTAGTTAGAAATCCCCGCAGAGGGAACAGGGAGATAGAATAGTTCTTGAGAGAGATTGAGAGAGTCGAGACTCATTATAGTCCATCCCACATATTGTAACTACATTCACTTTAGAAAGAAAAGCATTTTTTCCTACATATGAACTTCTATGTGTTTATGTGTATCTTCTCCCCATGGCGGTCGAGTCTCTAAATCGATTGTGGCCTTATTCGGTGATGTTGGCCACATCGGGTATGATGGGTGCCAGCCAACCTTGGGTTGGACCAGCTCCCTAGCTAGATTTCTTTCTCCAAGCACATATAACATAGAAACTCCACTACCAGAACACCTGCTGGCATGAGCTCTTCTAATGTTACCCTTGCACTGATTAGTAAAAGGGTAGGCACAACATAGAACAAATTATAAGCTCGCATACAGTGCTAAAGATTAATTACTAATATAACTCACTATGCAACAAGGAAAAGCTTAATGTAAACATATAAAGAAAATGATCCGAAGAAATGCTCGATTGTTCATGATCTAACAATGTGAAAGTAGAGCAATAATCGCTGATTCTCGGCAGATCTAGAAGCTCATTCTAGGAATAATGATACCGGTTCTAATGATGCCTGGAAGGAATTACTCACCAAATGTAGTTGTCTTCCCAAAGCAGGTAACCGGGCTTTTAAGTGAATTAAGTTTTGTTATTGTCTATGTTTGTAAAGTCCTAACTCTATGCGACATGCAATATTATCTCTTTGAAGTTCGTTGAGGCATGTTTGCTTAGCTTTGTTCACTCTATTTATTACAAGTGAGATCTTCCTAAATCTAAGCTTTTTGCATTTCCATTGCATAAGGGGTTACTAATTCTCACTCAAATGTTGGTAGGTTGATGCAATAGTTCTACAATATCAGAATAAAAAACTTGCTCAACAATTAGATGCTCAGAAAAAATGAAATCCATGTCCTCAAGTCAAATTTAATTTGCTCAAAAGAAAACAAACTACCTAATGACATGGACGGTGATGATTAAAAAACAAAGTTCTCAGAATCGCATAGCTTTATGCATGCAAATTGGTAAACCAAAGTTCTACACTGAGCTATGTATCAAACAAAAAGCTATTCTATATCTGATAGCTTTATGCATGCAAATTGCAACCAAAGTTATACACTGAGCTATGTATCACAAGGAAATGTCTCCAAAATACATTCATCATGGAATGGAAAACAAACTTTCATCATTGGAATGGAAAATAGAAACATGATTCAAGAAGTACTTAATAGAAGAAAGCTTGCATTGCATCCATGTTGGCATTGTATCCATTTCTCTATTTCTCTGTATACTTAGCTCTCTAATTTCCATTGTTCCATCAATGTTTCCATCGTTCCATCAATCTCCAAGTTATGTGTAGACTCAAGAGCCAGTCATGAAAGCCGAAGCTGCATAGAAAAGACAACAATGAAAGTAGAAGTTGCATAGCTATGAGATGAGAAGGCACTCCAGAAATGGGAAGGCGGTGATTCCATGCAGAATGGCATGATGGCTCAAGATAAGGTTATGCACAATGGCATGGTGCCTCAAGATAAGGTTCTAGCAGGTAGACTGACATTTGAGAATGGAGCACATTGACATTTGAAAGATCGGGAAGGCGGTGATTCCATGCGGAATGGCAAAATTAGGAAGGCGGTGATTCCATGCGGAATGGCAAGACAATCTGACATTTGAGAATGAGATGAAAACTTAAGCATACACATTGGAAAAAATGCATCACTTCAATAAAGATACACACAATACGCTGAAAATTTAGGCTATCTAAACATTGAAAAAAAAATCTCGAATATAAGACTTGCAAGTTATTAGTCAATACCATCTTTGATAAAGATAATTAAAATATTGTTAAAAAAATAAAAAAAAAAAAAAAAAAAAAAAAAAAAAGAAGAAAAAAAAATATTTATAATCAAAAACAAAGAAAATCTAAAATCAACAATAAATAGAATGCTAAGAATTCTAACCTTCAAGCATTTGCTTTTACAAGACTAACAAGAATTTATATATTTGATGCTATGCATTAGTCTTGGCCTTCGACATGGACTAACAAAACTTGATCTATTTATACCTCATAGAGTTCTAGCTCCTCTCGCCTAGGACTAACAAGGGAATTGAACTCAGATAGGAGGAAAATGTAGCATAAACGCGAGAATTCTAAATAACATGATCGCAGAGGTGACGTGCATTAAATTACGCCCACTAACTCCCTCAGAAGCAAATATAGGGGTGACGCCGAGAGAGTGAACCACGCGGCATAAGATGTGATGAGATTTCAGCTGGACTATAAAACTCATTATTGTAATGAGATTTCAGAATCCGTGCTCGCAAATTGCTCGATAATTCACTAATTTGACTAAAACATTCATCTGGACCAAAACTCCCGGTTTTAGCTCTACCGTCATTTAACCAAATCTTTATTATTGAATTAAAAAATAAATCTAAAACTTCATTATATCTGCATATTTGATGTGATAGTGGTCATTTTCCACACAATTTGTCAAGATAATATTATAAAATTAATAAATTAAATTTAAAAATATCTTCCATCTCTGTATTTCATTATAGTTACATAATTGATGTGACAAGGTCATAGGCGAAGTTAAAGGCTGCAAACTAAACCCACCTTTGCCGGCCCATTCTTCATGGCGCCCCACCTCCGCCCCACCTTCGCCGACACTCTCCAAAATGGCCGTTTCCGCCCCTTCCATTCTTACCACTCTCCGCTTCATATACCGACCATCCATATTATCACTAATTCCCATCATCCATATCCAAAGCTCGCCATCAATTCACCACCTACCATTTTCCCGCTAATTCATTTATCGTTTGAAAAAGCCTTACGCTTCAGCTTCAGACTACGCAGCAGGGCTTCGATATAGCAATTTTTGAAAAGGGGCAGAGCGTGTTCATAGTGAGAGGAGCGGGCGGAGTGGGAAGCCCCGACCTTAGCCGCATCGCACCGAATCATCAGATAAGCCGCTTGGTTCCATCGATTTGAAGGGCTACTGAGATTCATTGACTGTAAATTTCCTCTGTAGAGGAGTTCGATCTTCTTGGTGAAATTTAGTATCCGAAGGGACAACACATTTTAGTTTGGTTTCTTGTAGGGTGGCCGATCCAATTATGATCTTCACTGCAATAGTTTGTACAAATTGAAATTGGATTTTTGATGCCATATAGAATCACCCGGATAAATAGTTTTTAAGCTTCATGCGTAATGTTATATGGAAGGCCGAGAGACCTTCATTGTATTTGTTGATGTAATATATCGTCTGAGGCATTTTAATTGGCTCGTGATTGACATAGAGGTTAAATTTCACACGCCTTTTCATGAAACCCGCCCTTGGCAAAGCAGAAGACCATTAGGTTATTGCCACTTGGTCTCTGATTGCTATGTATATAGTCCTACATCTGTATGAGAAATACCTCACATGAACCACTTTCTTCATCACTTGCATGAAATGAATAACAGAATGAGAATCTCTTACAGTATAGCTTGAACCAGAACTGCAATTCAGGATTTTAACAAGTCGAGGATAAACTCTGGAATATTCTCCACATGGTTTTATCCTTCAGGTATATACATGTTTTTACCTTCTACCCTTCCCCTCCTTATGTCAGTTGAACCATCTTTTATGCTATTAATACTAAATACACTAAAATGTCCCCTTTGTAAAATGACGGGCTTCATACTTTGATTAATAAACTCGAACATAGATTTGTGAAAATAAAGTCTTCTCTGTTGATAAGCTTTCACTCTAACATCCTTGGGTTCAAGGCTTACCTGGTGAAGCACTTTGATCGCTCTGCTTCTTCCCAAGCTGAAGCTCTGATTTCAACAATGCTCCTCTTGCAAATACCTATAATGTCGCCTCAAGTTTCCTTTCGGAGCATGTCTTCTTCCTCTTCCTCCTCAACCCAAGTAGAAACACCTTATCAACCTAATTGACCAATACCAGGGCAAGTCTCGAGAGCTCTAAATTCGGCAAACGGTTTTTCCAGCTTCACCAATGCTCATGCCGCTTTTATCGCACTACTTTGTGAAGTATTATGCCTAGTGGAGAACCATTTTAACAGAGTATGGCAACTAGAAGTGCGTAGAACTTCCTCGAGGGTACACTGCTCCATATCTCAACTGGATGACCTCGCGACAGCATCTTTCATGGACTCAAAACCTTCATGCTTACCATGTTATATACTGTTGTATCTTCCCAACCGACATTATATCCTGAGGTGGGTTCAACTTTATCGAATTTATCTCAGTAGCGCATTCGTGCATCTACCAAACACCTGGTAAATACATAAAACAAACATAATCTATCGCACCAAACTTAGTATAAAACTAAGTCGCACTTTCAAAGACATCGGATGGTAAGCTGCAAATGTTCCATGTTCTCGACGAATCTGTGAGCCTAAGCTAATGATAATAGGTTAATATTCAGATAAACAGAGCTTGAGACTCGCCAAACATCCCCATAACTAACCCCCGCCCAAATATTTGTCACCATCTTGCTTCTATCATATATGATCCTCGCCTTCTTAACTATATCTTCTAAAGGACTAAACCTTTTGACCCTATACTTACCATGCCCAGACCCATTGCATTCACCTCATTCCTAGAAACTGGGTTCTCTGCATTTTTCTCACAAGCCTGAGATTGGAAGCCAAGAGCAAGGGTCTTGCAAGTACTAGTATTAGTCTTGATAAAACTAATCAAGGGTTGCCATTATTATTATGAGATAGTGAATCGTTGCAGGAAGAATTTATCAACCATTTCTCTGCATCATCCCACTTTGAAGGAAAAGCCCTCCTTGAAAACCCGCCCATGGTCGTCATATATTTCCCTGGAAGAGGATTCTCTGCCGCTCTTGGAGGGGTGCCTAGGCAATCTAGCCTTTTGGGCACGCTGAGACGATTGCTTTCTCTTATTCTGTGAGCCTTCAATTATGAATTAGGCCTACTTTCAAGATCCTCAGCAACCCATTTCTCTGTAAAAGGATTATTATTACTCACATTCTTCTTCCCCATGGGGAATGACTTAACAAACTGCGATGCTTCTCTGAGATTGATTTTACACAGCGGATCAACCTGATGATGGCTATGGAAGTTTTCTAAAAATGGGTTCTCCACGCCGTAATTGGGAAATTTAACCATCACTTCCTGACAGGCAAACAGACATTTTTGAATATTCTACAGTCGGAAACCGAAACATGTCAACCCATCCCATCCGTTTGAAAAAATATAAACATGGGTTACCAAAAATGTACCTTGGATAGTTTATGGGATTCAAATGAAGATTGAGTGGGCAAGACTCTGTGCTCCATGCTTCCTGAGGTTGAAGATGGCTGGCTTTTAAATGGCGGATTGATCACGGATTTCGGACTGATGTCTCTGGTTTTGCTCAGAAGAACATTTCCTGTGCAGATTTGAGCCTCAATATGGTGAACCGTTGCCATGTTTCTCTATCTTCTGACACTGAGTGTTCCCCAACTTTTGGGTGAGTGTCATCTGACCACATGAATACTTGCATGCATGCATTTACA
>SNQJ01S0224728.1:1592-14757 GCA_010110895.2 Picea sitchensis | reverse complement strand
ATTATTATCCATGGGCATATTTGTAATGTTTATTAATGGATTATGCTATCTAATGTGCTAACCCCTTTATATTATCACTATATACTTGCTCTGCTTGTTTGTTGAGAACTTGTTGCAGGTACAAAGATTTGGTTCAAAGTACTTAATAGTGGAACATCATCAAACGTTGGAACGAGGTACACTTCTTTCTTATCTCTCTTGCATATTGGTTTATATAGCATATGTTGGAATTGAGTAGATTTTTGTAGTCATACCTGTCTGTTGTGGTTTACCTTGGCCATAGATATTTTTTCCCTCGTAACAGTAGTAGCTTGTAAGTCCTAAGAATCCCCACAATATATTAATTGTTTTTGTACAGGACCAATCTTTCATAGCCACCACTTTCTTTGGATCGACTAATACCCCACCCTGAATTACAATGCGACCCAAATATTCAACCTCAGTGTTAGTCCCTAAAGTTGCACTTGACTATGAGAGGGCAAGCTAGGGAATCATCGATTTATTGCAAAATGTTTAGGAGGTTTTTATAATTTGGTTTTTTGAATAAGGTGGTTGAAAACTGGCTCAAGGTTAGAACATAAAATGAAAATCAAGATCAGAACATAGTATATCCCATTTACTAAGTAAAAGGTAGACACGTAGATGGATTAAACCAATAAGAAAAAGAGAGGAGGAAGCCTTCAATTTGTCAACTTCACATAAATTCTTGTCTCAGAATATCATAAAGAAACAAGAACATCAGCTTGAAATCAAAACTTGAAATTAATTCCCACAACAAATTCTTTAATGTATTAATTATCAATCAAGAAAAAAATGCATTGCAGTCTAAATAATGAATTAAAGCAATAAGAAAGAAAAACAGAGTAGAAAAGAGTGTCTAACCATTAACCGAATTAAAGCAATAAGAAAGGTTCAGTAGAAAATATGTCTAACCATCCATATGCCTTTCTATTAAGTGTCAAATAGAACAAAAATTCTTTACAAGGAGTTTCAAAATAATCCCTGTGGATCTCCAATTTTTCGACCAAAACAAAGTCTTTCCTCTTCCTACTTAAACTATCCAAAATACCCCGATCCTATTTTCTAGAATGTTCTTAATGACTATATCTAGATAGTATCTATCTATTAGGGAGGTTAGATCTAAAAGATCATTTACATTCCAAAAATAGATCATTTCTCAACAACTTAATATCGCATGATCTGCCAAAGATTAACATTTTGATTCATAAAACATGACAGCCTTTGATCAAGTCATACATTCTCGAGGTCCTCGTGATTTCATAAGGACAAATGAGCGCATACACCATATTCCCCAAAAATATAAAAATTATGATTGTACTAATCTTCATGAAACTTCTAGGGTATAATAACAACAAAGTGAGTTTCTGGGTGCTTTTTGTTTGAGATTTGTAGGTGGGCACCCACATTGTGCCATTAGAGTCTGAAGTTTATTTCTTTGATTTCTTTGAGCAATGCCCTTTGTTCTTTTCCCTTCTTCTTGAAAACTTGAATTCTTTCTTGTCGACGAACACTCCATTGTTCTATATGAGTCTTTTCTCTTTTAAACTGTCTCACTGTCTTCTGGAATTCCTTCATCCTTTCTCTATCAGTTCTGACTTTGACCTTGAATTCAGAGAACTCGTAGGTTGCAAATTCATTCAGATTGATGGAAAACTTGGGTTCTCTCAATTCAACTTGGTATTTAGAAACCAATCTCAAGCTATGTTCCTCATCAAAACTTGTTGAATCCATAGCTTCAGGCATATCCGATATGTGATCCTAATCTGCCAAGATACCCTTTTATTTTCAGGGATCTCACCGATACCTTTAGCAATTTCTTTAGCTTTTGCCAATCTGGTTGTAGCTCTTATATCTAGATGATAACTATCTGACGACTTCTTGCGAAATGGAGGTGCATTTTCACTTTTCCTCGGTAATCGCCAAAGATCTCGTGAGTGATCTTCTATAACTATGAAATCTTCTTTCCTTTGATTGATGGATTGAACATGGATTTGGAATTCAACCCCGGTGATTTTGTTGGTAAACCCCAAGAGAATTCTAGGTTTTGAGACTAATAAAGCACCTTTATTCTTTTGTCTTTTAACTCGGCAGAGCTCTTTCTACTAGTTGAAGGTGATTCATGCTTGATCAGAGCTTTTGAATATCAAAATCTTCATCAAAATCTTCTTCCATTTTTACATCAGCCTCAGAAAAAATTTCGACTGATCCAATTTCTCGGCCTTTACCTCCTATTCCTCATCACCGATAGTAGGTACTTGCTCTTTAATAGTGGTCACCAATTGAAATATCAGGTTTCCTCGTAACAACCTTTCCTTTACCTTTCTTTGTTAGTCGGACTGGATCAGGATTTAAGGTTTCAAAATGAGCCAACTCCAAGCTTTCTATATTTATTCCCGTAGAAAGCGCATAAATGACTAGAGTTTTAATTAAGACCTGATGAAACATGGTACTCTTTGCATTGGAGGGGTGTGATTGCACTCTTTTTGACATTTTTTGTCAAGATTTTGAGTAGAAAGTAAGGCAAGTTTAAGGGATAATCTCCATTCTAGATACTTCTCAATAACCCACTGTGATAGATATGTCTAGTGAGAATCTAATTTCAAGGTGGATATAATTCCATGGATAATGATCAAAGTAGGTGTGCCATTCTGGTCAACTGTACCGGAGGAACTCCCTTTCTCAAATTTGGATTTTGTTTATCTGGAAGCAAGAATTGACTGACAAACTCTGTAACCACATGCTCCTTCTTCCACCATCGCTTCTCCTCCAACCACCAATCTACAAAGTTTCTTTGCAATTGTTTGTTCGACTAGCATTAGCAGCTGGGCCTCGATCTCCACTTCATAAATTCCACGTTCTCGCAAACTCCATAGAGACAAGCGTTCGTCAGGACCTTGGAAAGTGGTGTGAGGGAATTCGGAATCCAACCTCCAGATCTCAACCATTGTTTATCTCGAGATAAGCTTCGGTGAAGTTCAGAACCCTCAGGTTCTAATTTGACTACTTGTCCTCTCCTCTTAGGCGCAATTGAAACACAATGCTACAACAAACACTGCTCAGATTCTGAATATGATACCTGCAATCTATTAATATATAACCGTTCTCCTGAGAAAACATATGCGCTTAAAATTAAGCAAAATCAGGACGAAGAGTGATTGTTCCAAATAATGATCTTTGGGAATTGAATGATTTAAAATGAGTCCTTTGAAAGTATAGAGCGATTTGATCATGTAATAGTTTGAATCACTAAATCATTCCAAAGCTATTGTGGGACACATGTAAACTCTTAGTCCATGATCTGGGTAATCATAATGGAATCTAGGTGGTGGGTGCATATTAAGGCATGATTATAATAGCACTATGGGAATAATGTTGGTTCCATTAGCTTTTAATGACTTTAGCATAATTTGAATTTGTAAAATTCAAACATGCATATAAAGTGACACATCATTCAAAACCATGTCTTAAACTCCAAACTTTAAAGAAATTATCCAAAAAAGGCTAAAAACCAAACCATAACAAGTTGAAAACAATGATTTAAATCAAACGAAAGCAGATAATGAAGTGCGTGTAGGAAGGGTTTGGGATTAGGATTTCTCACAAAATCAACAACAAAATTAGAGACTAACACTCAGGAGCCCCAAAATCACATTTGGAGTTCTTCAAGAATATTTTGTTTTCTATCAAGAGTTGCAAGGATTTATCAACACGATTTATGTGTGATTCCCATGCTTTAATATATATCAATATATCAACAACAATATCTTCAAAACTTGTGTAGGAAGGGTTTGAAAATCTTGTTCATGAGGATCTAGAAAGTGGATGGAACATCACAAAGACTAAAAGGAATCACTAGAAACACATAATGACATTCATGTGTTCTCAAGGTTGTCTTAGGGATGTCTACTTATTTCATCTTGATTTGGTGGTATCTTGAACGTAGATTAAGAATAATGAAAAACTTGACTCCATGAAGCTTATCCAAGAGTTAATCGATATCTGGGATAGGAAAATTTTCCTTGATCATCAACTTATTAAGATCCCTAAAATCAAGACATGTGCACCAATTTCCTTCCTTTCTTCCTTAACACCATGACTACAGGATGCTGAAGGTCTTGTACTAGAATGTATGACCCATGCCCCCAATAGTTCCTAGATGATCTTTTCTATTTCTATCTTTTGTGAAAAAGTGTGTCAATAAGGATGTACATTTAGTGGTTGAATTCCTCGAATCAGGAGAATAACATTATCATGCTCTCCATGAGAAGGGGATAAACCCTTTGGTGTCTAAAATACTTGATGGTGTTTTTCTAGGATCAATTACAAGTCTAGGGTGGATTTCTTGTGTTGGACTTTCCATAACCAGTATGGCATTAAATTGACAATAATTCTAGAGTGTCATTTCCTTAATAACTTCCATAAGAGATGACTATTTTAGGGAAGGCTTCTTGATTGGTGATTGGTCCCAAAGTGTGTAGTCATTATATCCCTAATACTATATTACAATCACCAATATCAATGGAAAATATATGGGCTTTGAGATGATAGTCACCCATATAGAGTTTGGCATTTTCACATCTACCCCCACATTTTATCATACCTTCATTGGCTATCATGATTTGAAAATTATGCACTGCATGGACATAATAATGGGTTTCTTTTGCCACTCTTTTGTGAATGTAATTGTGAGTACTACCACTATCAAGTAGAAGTATGATTTTCAATGCTTGTTGTAGCCAATAAGTTTCAAAATTTGTGGAGTCAAAATGCTCGATGATGCATGCAATGATATTAGGGATTCTTCTCGAGGGAAGTGAATTTCATTAGTTTCCTGAGTAGGGGTGTTATTGTATTCAATAACTTTGACGTTGCTTTGGTAGTTATGTCTTCTATTAGGTCCAGAGTGGTCATATGAATTTGGAACAATTTTTATTATTTACACCTATGACTAGGATCATAATTTTCATCACAATTATAGCATAATACACATCTTTAGCAATCTTCCATTTTTCTTGGAGACTTGACCTTTGTACTTTCAAGAGATGAGTATGGTTGTGCTTGGGGAATTAACCCAGGGATGCCAAGTGTGGGGAATGAAGGAGGGATTTGTTGGATTATTGAGAGGGGGGTGAATCATAATAGAGAAATTTAATCCCTTTAAATCATATAATGCAAGTGTTATATCAATGTAGCATTATCATCCAATAAATGCATAGTCACAAGCAATGAACAAATGAAAATCATACACATACACGCGACACCGTTGTTTTACATGGAAACCCAAAGCGGAGAATTCAAAGAATGATTTTTCTTATGTTTCTTAAATAATTACATTCATTGGAAGCACCAACTTCCTTTGTTTTCTAGAGGGGATGCAATCGAAGGAGGCTCCAACCCCCTAGTTTCTCGTGCTACAACTCGAGGGAAGTTCCAACTCCCTCTTGCATACAAACTGTAAGGAGGCTACAACCCCCATGATCTCTCGACCAACTGGAAGGTGGCTACAAACCACATGTCCTTGCCTCACTCACCAAGTAGAAGTGGTAGAATGATGGAACCACTGCCACACTATTATCACTATGAGATACACCACAAACATGTACCAATCAACTTGTAATCAACCTTTAATCAACCTGTGCCATAAACAGTGCATCAACCATCCACCAACATGTACCTCAACCTATATAATAAACATATAAAATTATGGAACAAGTGCGCATCAACCATGCACCAACCTAGTTTTGTGGACTAGCCACAAAACCTATTTTCCACAAAGTGTGTAACTCAAAACTTAAAACCACCCACAAGCTAAAATTTGTACCATCGCCTACTTGATATGTTTTCTCAATGTCATATCAGTTTCACGGTCTAATTCATTCTAGAAAAAAATTATTGTGAAAAATGGTGAGATGACCCTCAGAATAAATGACATACCTTAGAAAACTTCATCAAAATAATTTATCCTCCTTGAATTTCTCGCCTTCTTTATTTCACCTTCTCTCCTGGAAATTCAGCTTACATATCCTTTGGTTACCCCATTCACCTATATATATCTAATATGCTCAAGTGTGATGTAAAAATGAGAGAGCCCCTTGCCTTCATTTTATACTTTCATGTAGCTTCCTCAAGGGTTCCCTTTAACCATCTTAACCCACTTCTTCTCTTATTTTGTTAATCAAATTTCAAACACTTGTCCAATTAGTAATTTATCCATTAACTTTATTATTTAAATAATTTATTTTGTATCCACTTTGATTTATAGTACACTCATCACTTCACTTTACCCTCAAGGTTACCTTCTAACCATCTTAAACCACTTTCCCTTATTTTAGGGCTAACCCAATTTTAACCACATGTCAACTTAGTAATTTCTCTATTAATCCTTTTATTATTTAAACAAATTTTTGTGTATTCCACTTTGAATTATAGTACACTCATCACTTCACTTTATTATTTACCTTCTAAAAATATCTTAAACCACTTTTGACTACTTTGACCTTTTGGGGCTTCTAGATGACTGGATGAGGGTTCTCCAACTTCACATGGTCATAACTCTAGTCAATAGGAGTTATGTGGTTCACACTACACCATCGAATGGAATGAAGTTTATTATCCATATAGAATAGTCATGCCTTCAAATGTAAAAAAAATCATACCATTATCCATCAAACAAACTGGGTCCATTACCCAAACCCCGAAGTTTCCTTAACTTCTCATGGCCATAACTCTCTAACCGGTGAGGAGTTATGGACGCTCCACATACCAATGTAAATGTATCGACATAAAAATTATCCATCTAGAATAGTCTTAACTTCAACTCATTAAAAACATACCATTATACATGAACAACCTTGTGTCCATTACCCAAACCTTTGTGCTACCGTAATTCACAATGACTTCTCCAAGGATTGAATTTATAAATCACTATATGGTTGAATAAATATACAATATCACTCTAAAATAGTTGATATCAATGACAACCAAAAATCCATACCAACTATCCATCAACCTAATCCAACTTTTAAGGGATTTTTTAATTTATGTATTGATCATCATCTATGATTCTAGATCCTCTAAGACACTTCCAACCATGTAGTGGGATGCTACATTCTAACTTGTGCTCACTTGAATCTCCTTCTTGAGGCCACTAATGAAGAATTTTTTGAATATAATTTATTAAATTCTTTGTATGGATGGCTAATTTCTCAATGGATACCATAAAGTATACAATTGATCATATTTGGCATAACTTGGTAAGCTACCCCAAATAGTCAGTATCTCTTTCAAAATATGCATGGATAGATTTAACAAACCAAATCTAGGTGATGTAGCTCACATGGGACGTTTTATGCCATTCCACCATTTCCATCATTTTGTATTTAGATACCAGACCCCCACCCTAAGTTTCATCATTTCATTAGTAATTCCATGGAGGGAGAAGTAATGTTCCATCTAGGTGACTCATACTGATAGGTCAAATCCATCAAACTTGTTCAATTCCACCTTAGGAAAACAATGACATATCTTATTTTCCATTGGTTTATGAATGTTAGAACATGAAGAGGGATTCTAGTGGATAAATAGTCCCGAGTTAAAATATTCTTCATGGTGTGTCTCAATATGCTATGCAATCTAAGGTTCTTGTTCTGATATTCATCGAAGCATAGGTTCCAACTTCTCATCAAAATTTTGATCCCAATTGCTTATGGTTTGTTTCATTTGTAGAAACTAGCCATTAATATTTGTGTATTGAGTGCCTAGGTTGTCTAACCTATCAATAGTAGAGTAGGTGGTCTTATTGTTTGGGGTGCTAGTATGAGGTGGTTTATAAGGCTTCACCATGGGTGAAATCAATGAAAAATGTTATCGCATCCTTAGGACAAGGCGTCGTGCTATATCTCTTTGTTATACATGCAGTGTCCAATAGCATTAATTCTCCCAATATCTTTTAGTGGGAACTAACTATGAGGTCAAACCATGTCCTTATATGTACTACTCAACCAACGCTCAGGATCTAATCTCCGAGTGTTATTCTCGGTGTACTAATACAACGAGATGGTTGACTAGTTTATCTAAAGTTGGTTTTATGTATACCTAGGGGGTCTCAAGCATAATTCAAGGTACATGGAAGTGATATTCATATATAGGTATTTTATAATGTGGTATCACTCAAAGGGGTAACAACATGTGTTACAAGGGTTTCCAACAATGTGATTCCACTTGTATTTGCTACATGTATTCTTCCCTGACCATAGTTTTACCCATCAAACAAATCATCGCGGTTATTTAAAGATGTCAGAATAGATATCTAAAATAAATTAAAATTTAAGAGCTTGTTGACCCAAGAAAGAGCTCTACAATCACCAAAAAAACTTACTTTTCAAGGTAGCATTTGAGGCCAAAAAGGTTAAATGATCATAACTTATGTTATAATTCTCATATTGGATATTATGAAATCAATTATGAAATTCCTTGGCTTCTTTGGATATACTAGAACTAGTTTGATTCAAAATCTGGGCACTCTATCAAAAGATATCCAACATGCGAAAAATCGTGGTTGTCATCAAAAAACACTACAAAAGGTTGATTTTAAATCAACGATAACTCCATTTCCCAGACTCCATTTTAGATCGCTTTTGAAATTGGGTATTTTTTCAAGGGTAATTCACATATAAAGTTTTTTTCTTCAAATTATACACAAAATTAAACATAATTCGATCTGAATTTTGTCATCCTCCGCCAAGAATATTGTAAAAGAGAAAAAAAATGTTTTTGGACCCAAGAAAGAGATTTGAAACCACTTTTAATGTTCTTAACCCCAAAAATTCAGAAAAATCATATAAAGTGTAGTGAAAAAATAAAGAACACAAGAGATATAGATAAACCCTAAGAAATTTCTCTTGATATTCAAAAGTAGAGAACCATGTTCACTTGCATCTTCAAAGGGGAAACCTCCTAAAGCAAAGTTACAATAACATAACAGTGTCAGATATCATTAGATATCAAGAAGTGCATCTTTGGGACACCTTTGGGATACTATTTTCATTACATAGTGCAAACAAGGCTTGTAAGTAGATCCCCGCCATTGGGTGCTGATTGTCAATTTATTCACCACAAAAATCGGTGATGTCAACCGAGCAACATTGGGACACACATGTTGATACTACATGAAATTCATAAAGGGTATGTAGATCATTGTGTCGATGGAGAAATTGTTGAGGAAACATAGTAAATTTCAGTGGAATGTGAGGGATCTGGCCAACAAGAATTGGACACTCTAAAAGAGAAATGGTAACAACACCAATACTAGTATTCCAGATCGGGAAAGACATTCCATGTGCACATAGATGTATTAGTCATAGCACTTGGAGCCGTTCGCGCAACGAGAGGGAGAGTTAGACCATCCCATAGAATTTGCAAGAAGAAAAATTGTTAGAGTCGAGAAAACTGCTACATTACTATAGAAAGAGAAGGCTTATAAATGGCATGAACTGCATAAGTTTAGATATTATCTACTTAGGAAAAACTTTAAAATGTTCATAGATTATCTACCAAATACCTAGTCAATAAGCCAATGCTGGGGGGGAGAATTTGTAGATGGTTACCGTTGTTCTCGTGGAATTTGAATTTGAAGTGATAGTCAAACCAAGGAAGTTGGATGCAGGACTGACAATCTATCATGATCACCAATGGAGGAACATAACAATTTAGAAGACAACTCTCCGATGCAATGCTATTTGCGCCCAAGTAGCCGATGAATATTTTATGGAAATCATTCAATACTTGAGTACAAGAAAGGTGCCACAAGAATTCAACAACATTCACGTAGAAGAAAAATCAGTCACCATAGCTTCATACTATCAACTTATTGTAGGAAACTTATATAATATGGGTGCATATAGACAACATCTTGAGAATATGTGTACTAGAACATGAAAGGCCTAGGATTTTAGTAGAGGCCCATGAGGGAATAGTTGGAGAAAATTATGCAAGAAAACCTACCGCGTAGAAGGTATTGCACGCAGAACTATGGTGGTCAACTATTCAAAGAGATGAAAATGACTACTGCTAGAGATGTGATGTATGTCATAGGATTGGAAAACCTAATAGATGGGATAAGATGCCTCTAAGACCAAAAGTAACCTTGCAAGTATTCAACAAATTGGAAATAGATTTTTTGGGACAAATTAATCCACCAGCAAAGAGGTCAGGAGCAAGGTATATCATTACTGCGACATAGTACTTAACGAGATGGGTAGAAGCAGCACCAGTAAAATATTGCAGCGTAGAGACAACAACACACTTCTTGTTTGAGCAAGTGATCACTATATTTGGATGCCCAAGGATTTTGATGAGTGACTAAGGCACTCACTTCATCAATAGTACTATCAAGGCTATGACTGAGGAGTCTTAAGTCTATCATCAAAATATTACATCATATCACCCTCAAGAAAATTGAATAGTGGAAGCCTTTAATAATATCCTAGAGAATGCATTGACAAATATATGCAATGTCAATAGGGACGATTGGGACTTGAAGATACCAACAGTATTATGGGAATACAGGACTACATGCAAAAATTTGAAATGAAACACATCATTCAAGTTGGTGTATGGACACGAAGCAGTGATGCCATTAAAAATTTCGGTACCTAGTCTGCGCGTAGCAACAATCACTAACATGACAGAACGAGGCGTAGTACAAGAAAGGCTAAGTCAGTTGATGTTGATTGAAGAAGACATGATTCTAGAAGGATTTCACCAAGAAGTACAGAAAGCAAGGGACAAATATTGGCATGACATACATATTAAAAGGAAGAGTTTCAAAGAAGGAGACCTAGTCTTGGTGTATGAAAGTAAATTTCTTCAACACCCAGGAAAATTAAAAATGCATTGGCTGGGACCATATGAATTAAATACTATCACAGATGGGGGAGATGTACAGTTGATAGATTTAGGAGGCACGGAACTCAGAGGAATGATCAATGGGATTTGATTGAAACTATATAGGGAAATTTGACCTCCTAGTACTTAGAAAGTACCGCGCAGTAAAGAGATATGTATATAGTGAAAAAAAAGGAGAAAATCCATAGAAATAAAAAAGTATAAAAATAAAAACAATTCAGCGCACATGGAGGACCCTGACAGAATGGAATGGGTCAAACGGAATAGGGTACTGCAAGAAAACTAAGGTTCGAAAACATGATGCACATAAGATCAGTTAACGGGTAGAAAGGTACAGTGCACAGGAAACATAACGAAAAGTGAAAAATTGACAATTTTTAGTGCAACACAGTTGTCACTTCCTCATCCCGCTATAAAGTCTGAAAGAGGGGGAAAACCGATCCATTGTGTGATTTGATAAGGAATAAAATGTCGAATTGAGAGGAAGAGTGATAGAGTGTGAAATTTTGCTACCATCTGCCAAGTTGAGAGCTTGTAGTTCAGATTTAACCACCATGTAACCACTGAGGGTTGGAGCACCAAGCAGAACTAGATGAAGCACACAAAGTATCACATGGGTACCACAAGGTGGAACCAGTGATATGACCACAGTGGTGGATGTGGATGAAATACAAACATTGGAGTACGATAAAACCACATTACATGTGGAGGAGAAGCAGGAACCTGCACAAGAGCTGGAGCAGTTGGTAGAGGACGTCGAATGGACAGAATTCGACTCATCCAGGGGAAAACGGCCACAGGAAGCAGAAATGACCATGGATTCCACGCAGTAGGGCCTAGATCCGGAACTAGAGTTGGAAATAGATTAATAGGGTGGGGTGTCATCCCCACTAGGGAAAATAAGATGAGAGAAGAAAGAAGTACGCAGGGCGTGCAATGCACACAGACATAACTAAGTATAGTAATGTTGAAAATTCCCAATGAAGTGAAAATTGGGGATAACATGGTAGGAGGAGTCGATGACCTTAAATACTCTAACCATGATGTCTCTGATGCTACAAAGTTCCTAGACTTGGCAGCATAGAGATAACTAAAGAGCAGGGGAGAGGGCCCATTAGGTGCACCACTGTTGGATCATGCATAATGGATCCTAGGACTGTACAACACCGACATCATGAACATGTTAGACATACCACACTTTGGGCATGGGAAACACATAAATGGATGTGTTAAACAGTTGTTAGCAAGGGTGAACGAAGGCATCTTATGGATGGATAGGCCAGTTCCGATCAATGTTTACCTCATCGCAGAGATTACAGGGCTACCCATAGATGGGGAAAAGCTGGAGAAATACTTAGAAGACAAGACTAAGGCGAAATCCATCTCAAACGAGATCAAAATGAAGTATGGCGTGGAGAGGGGGAATAGAGGTATCAGGTTCAATGACATCAATGATCCCGCAACACGATTTGCAGCCAGATTGCTCGATTGCAAATTAATGTGCAAGTGTTGAAAAGAAGAAGTGTCTGTAGGAGTAGTAGTAACTGCAGCACAGTGTGCAAAGGGGAGCTAGATGAGTTGGGCCCCATATCTACTCAACTCATTCCTTGAGTATTGTAAGGATGCAAAATACTGGGGATCTAAGTTCCACTACTTGTGGTTACTCATCCTCATTGCACTTATGGGGTGGATACGAACCTACATATACGATGTTCTTTCCAAGGATAGGCAAATGTGGTGCAGCGTGCTACACGTCGTTGCGAAGAAAAACATATACCAAGGTAAAAAAATTAAAAAATGACATGTTCTCTCAGTACATAAAAAATATCTAGAAGATCTTGGCGGATACATGGAGGATCTCACCATCAACTGTCGAGGAGTATGGGAAGATAGCGAATTGTTGGGCATCACATCACCTCATGTGGCTACATGCAAAGAAGGACCCAACCAAGGAGTGGTTACAGCTGAAGTACTGTGTGACGATGCAGGACATCCGCATGGAGGTCTGAGAGTGGCATGAGGAGTGGAAAGTGCTAGAGATCCCAAGAACAATGCCAACAGTACAAGTCCAAACATAGGGTAGCATAGTCCCCGCATAGCAGTTAGGCAGGAATGGTGCTAGCCAACAAAAGAAAACAACAATAGGTACATTAGGGGAAAGCAACTCAATTCAGAAGAAAACTAGAACATAAAATAAGTCATAGATTTTTCCTACATAGGGTCCACAGGCTATAGAGAA
>SNQJ01S0224726.1:0-11031 GCA_010110895.2 Picea sitchensis | reverse complement strand
ATCACCTGGACAGTCCTTCGGCTGCCAATCTCCCTTACCTTGGGTTACAGAAACAGACCGGACCGAAATTCTTCGGGCTCTATGGCAGCTACAAGGTTCCTTCCAGGAGTTCTCTCCTTCCCCTGTGCACTCACTCACCTGGAGGGAGTCGCTCACAGGCCAACAATCCTCACGTAGTCCAATACTGCGTAGTCTCAACAATCCAAAAATTGGTTCGGCAATCACAGGATGGATTCACAGTCACGGCTTCGAAACAGGGAATGCTCGCATAGGCTCACTCAACTTTCCTGAACAAGAAAAGACTCTTCCCCGAATTCAACACAGGCTTCTCGTAGGTCGTGGTTACACACACGGGATTTCTCAGAATTAGACACAGACATTCGAGTCACAGGGTCTCCCGAAGGTTCTCTACAGGAGTCGGGTTAGTCATACTACTCAGAGCTCTGTACGTGTTCAGACAATCCGGTGGAATGGGAATCCGCACCTTCTCACGGCTCACCCTAGCCGTTTTATTCACATGCACTAGGGTTGACACTTGTCACCCATGGAACTGCATGCGTTCCACCAGCACACGTTCCTCCCACCACTTGGAAATTCACGTGTCCTTCCAATAGGACTTAGGATAAAAACATATGATGCACATATCTTTTGGAATAATATTAAAATATTATTCCCAGGCTTAAGCCCCCCTAGGCTTATCCCCTAGGCTCAATACTTAGCCCCTTTCCCACCTTCCAGCCCCTAATTCCTTGCCCACTTTGTGGATTCTCAGTCCCCCTTCACTCATTCATCATGGTCAGTCTGCACCTGGTGGTGATTATATTTTATTAAGTGTTCTTCATGATTACATATACAACAGCAGGCTCTTGGACTTCAATACTTAGGCTCCCTGGCCTAACAACACATAAACCTCCAGCTTATGAAAACTTGGCTCACCAGCCTATAAAACATGATTACAATTCCTTTCCAAACATGGTTTACAACGGGGCTCGGCCTTGGGAACACTACACTTTTCTTGGTACTTGCTTCAACATTCTCAGAATCATCTGGTGTTTTCTTCTTTGATTGACGGATTGAACATTGCCTTTGAATTCAGCCTATACTTGTTGGTGACCCTAGTCAAATTTCTTCGAGGTTTCTGTGATACACACACACCTTTAGCCTTTTTCCCTTTGGTTTCAACACTCCTTTTGCTAGTTGATGGCATTTCAGGCTTGACTGTAGTTTGAGCAGCAAGATCATTATCTGAATATCTTTCCCCTTTAACATCTTCCTCAGGAAACGTTTCAATTTCAGGCTCCCATCTAGGTCTTTTACTTATGCTCCTCCTAGTCACCTTGATATCAGAAGACTCATATTTCACATGGTTTTCATCAGAAATATCTCAGCTCAGTGTGATGGTCTTCCTCCCTCTCCCTTTCTTCTGCTTATTGGACTAAGTGATAGGGTTTAAGGATTGCATGAGCCAACTCCAAGGCTTCTGTAATTCATTCAAAGTAGACATGACTAGGGTTTTAATCAGAACTTGATGGAGCAAACTACTTTTATCATTAGTAGAAAGTGATTGCACTTTCTTGGACATCTTTGTCAAGATTTTAAGCAAAAAATAAGGGAGATTTAAAGGGTAATCGCCATTTAAGTGCATTAGTATTCTGATATGGTAGATATAGACCAATGAAAACCTTCCTTCGTAGGGGGTGTACTTGTGAGTCATGACCAGAGTAGTGTGCCATTCGGGTCGAACCCAGCTGTGAGGTATTCCCCTTCTCCAATCTGGATTTTTCTTATCTGGAAGGAGGAATTGGTTTAAAAATTTAGTAACCACGTGCTCTTTCTTCCACCATATTTCCTCTCCAACCACGAGCCTGCAAGCCTTTGTGATAGTCTGCTCTGTCACTAACATCAACATCTTACCGATTTTAACCTCGTGACCATCGAAATTCAGAGCGAACTCCATGGAAACATGCTCATCGTAACCCTGAAAAGTGGTGAGAAACTCAAACCACCCAACATCTTTGAACATTTGAGCCATCTAAGGATAGGATTCAAGAAGTTCAGCACCCTCTAGTTCTATTCTGGAAACCTGTCTGCTCCTCTTTGGCACCATCAAACACAATTCTGCAACTATCATCCTCGGGTTCCAAATTCACCACACAACAATTAGATTCTGAAACCGTTAGATTTGGAAATGATTGCCAAGATTTCGTGGACACATGCGAACTCTCAATCCATGATTTGTGTCATCATAACGAAATTGGGATGGCAGGCGCATATCATGGCATGATTATTTGGCGCTACGAGAATAGACTTATTCCTGTAGTGCGTTTAACAACTTAGCAAAACTTGAAAATTTGAAATTCAAATGGCATATAAGGAGACACCTCAATTTTAAACAATGTGTTTTCAAAATCAAACTTAAATAAATTATCAAAGACTATAATGCAAACCACAAAATACCAAAATCGAAAAATTGAAATCGACTGAAAACAGAAAATGAAGAATGGGTAAGGAGGATTTAGGACAAGGGTTTATCACTAAACCAAGACAAAATTAGAGACTAACAGTTCCACTTACACTATCCTTCCACTGAAGTATATCGACGGTCGAGAATGCTCCCAAAGTGATATTTAGATCAGACGTCTCGTGTCCACCTTAGGTCTTTGACATTCAGGACTTCAGGACTTTGGGCGAGTGCTGGTGGTAAAAATCCCGAAGAAAAACTCTCGGAGTGACGTAACTTACTTGTGTCACTTGATGACGTGTCACAAGCCAAGAAGTTGCCACATGTCACTTAGATTCATGATTTGCATGTACCTGAAATGTTGATTTCAACTTGACACTTGTTGTTCTCTGACTGTGCCACGTGTCCTTGCTGACGTGGTCTGCCACAGTTTCTTGCTGACGTGGTCTATCAATGTAGATCTCCCGATGTGACACATGTTCTTTTCCTAGATCTAATGGTTGTCCTAACTCCTGAACTGTATCTCAGATCGATGGTTGAGAGCGAATTAAGACCTTCATCCTTCGAGACTTTGGGACTTTTGACATTCGTTCATGGTAAAACTCCTGAAGAAAATCTCTGAGAGTGATGTAACTTGCTTACATCACTTGTTGACATGGCATGAGCCAATTTCCTCTTTAGCACTTGTCATCATCTGATTATGCCATGTGTATTTGTCGACATGGTCTGCAGAAGTGGTTTGTCACATGTCTTTGCTGACGTAGTCTGCTGACATGGTCTGCCACATGTCCTTGTAGACATGGTCTACTGCGTTTCCTTAATGGCGTGGTTTGCTAACCAACAAACCTGATCCAATGGTCATTGTATGTCCTCCAAATCTGATGGTCCTTATTCATTTTGGATTTCCGGGCTTCAGGTATTTCGAATCTCAAACTGAATTCTTGAGGTGAGATTTCTTCGGAGTGTAACCTCCTCGCAACTTTAGATCCGAGGTGAATGTTGTTCGTTGATCAGGATCTTAGATCGACGACTCGATCTTTCTGCAATGCAGTTGTGCTGGCTTATCCTATCCTTCCACTTAGAATGATCCAATGACTGACGAAAATTCGCAAAATTGAGATCTCAGATTTTATCTCGCTTATCCTGTCCTTCCACTCAAAAGTGATCCGATGACTGAAGGGAAATCAGGTTTGATCCGACGGTTGACGGGAATTCGGATAATCGAACTTTCAGCCCTTTTAGCTTATCCTTTCCTTCCACTAAAATGTGATCCAATGGTCGTGAGGACACTCGAAGTAGATCAACGGTCGACGATGATTGTGGAACCATGACTTGTAAGAGATTTAACTTGTCACATAAACTCTGCAATTGGAAATTGTGCGTTTTTGGTGATTCAACCACAATCGTTGATATTCAAAGCTATAAGTTTGGACGGTCCTGACTAATTGCAGATTGGAACAAGTGTGATAATTAATTCTTCTTTCAATCTCCACAATCTATCCCTGTCGTAGATTTGGCGATTTCACATCTGACAGTCACAATTTAATCTGACTTAAACTTGTCGTTAGTTGGATCAACCGCAGTTGTAGATATTTGAAGCTATATGATCTAACGATATAGAAAGATTGTGAGATTGTAACTAGCGAGTAGTTTAATTCTGCTTTGGCTCTCCGCAATTTATCCCTGTCGTTGAGCTGGCTTGCAGATTGATGGTCATGATCCTCCAACGATCCTCAAGCCCACAGCTAATCATATGACCGATGTCTATTGTATTTAGATGATCAACATAGCCAATCTTGGTCAGACAGTTGTTGAGGCTTCTCACTCTTGATCAGACTGCTCCTGAAGCTTCTCACTTTGAGCTTGCATTTTTCCTTCCGAGCTTTGATCTCTACGTTTGATAACCCTCCTAAGATTTTGTCATAGGAACATTGTTGATCCTATCATGATCAACAATAATCAATAATTTCTTCAGCCTGTTAGCTTCTTCTGCTACCTGATATACTGTGTGCAATGCACTCTTCCTTCTGAGCTTTGATCTTCATAATGTTTTATCCTCCTCCTGATCTTACGCTTTCGATCTCTACATATTGTTTGACATCTTCTGCTAATTGATATATTGTTGACATCAATGGCAATCTCATCTATGGTAATTAATTATTAACAATAGATCATCACATCAACTGTTGACATCAATGACAATATGTCCAACATTTGTAGCATCCATTTAGGCCAGAATGAAATATTGGTTTTCAGTGATAGAGGATGTATGGACCTAGCCTTGAATGGCTTCAGGCACCTTTATTGCATGGTCACCTTGGTGATCACTTATTATCATAGATAGACTTGATGTAAGGTTGATGGCTATAAGAGTCAATTTTGGAGTGCCTTGGTACATTGGAAAGGTCAACCACAAACATGCTATATTCACATGCTCATAGACTAGGTGCACCACATACCTTAGTAGATCACACTAGTTGGACGTACCAACAAAAGATTGGAAGGGAACTTGGTGAGGGAAGGAAAAGTGAGGGTTATAGAAGATGAACCTATCTAATCCACAAGTATGATGCATGATGAATAAAGTGGCATAAATAACTTGACTAGATTTTATAGACTTGAGTGCTTGGGATACATGCGGACCCAAGGATTTGGGCATTCCAAACTTGGGGGATGTGACGAATGGTAGGAGTTCCTTTGGGAATAAAAATCCATGGAGAAAAATCGTGGGATGCAATTGTTGGGAACACATCCACCCAATACACATCCATTGGACACACCCTTTCCAAGTGCAGTTGGGAATCTTGGGGACAGTTGTTGGGAACATCTCCATTGGACATTGGATGGTTGAAAAATAAGTCATGAAGGGGGTAGATGCACCATTGGGCACAACTGAAATTGGCAATGTGGGCACTTGGGTCCACTTAGAATTGGATGGGATTGCGAGAGAAAGGAAAGTCTTATATAAATAGTGGAAACCTCAAAGGTGCTAAGGCATCAATAAATCATTCATTGATCATTCACCGAGAGTGTAAATGGGCTTTGTGATTATGCTAAGTTTAGGGTTGACACAATATGGAAAAATGCATTGGCTGATAGGAAAGAAGGAGAATATAGGACTTGCAAGAAGAAATCCTATCGTTGATTCAAGGGTTTGATTTTGCAAGTATATGGGGCAATAGGAAGAAGACAATATTGCCTTAGAATTATTGTACATATGTAATACAGTTGTAGGAAGAAGGGTGCAACTACCGTATTGTATATTTGTAACATTATTCATATAATAAAGTTAAGACACTTTCCTTGGGTGCCTCATATGCATGCCAATTAGAGAAATTTTGAGGTCTAAAATGAGCCTTCTAAGGAAAATTATAAAATAATAGTTAAAATAAGAAATTAAGAGTTATTAATTTTCAAAAGGGAAAAAATAGAACTACTTTTTTAAATCATATTTTTTTACTTATCTCCTTCTAGGTTTACTCAAATTTCAATTGTAGGCACTCTCTAGATGTAGAATTTAATTCTGCATCAAACGAGGGCCTCCACTTGAAATCAAGGAACAATTATTTTCATGTATTTTGAGTTTATCTAATTGTGGGTCCATCAAATGTATGCAAAGTGGGTACTTGTTGGATGTAGAATTTAATTCCACGTCCAATGAGTAACTACACTTGAAATTTGAGTAATTTTATAAGGCAATAAGTCAAAAATACAATTGATTTATTTTATTTTATTTTTATTTTTATCTTTCCCTCAAAAACTATTTACCCTTATGGTTGATATCATCATATTGAATCCTATTGTTCTTTTAAAGTTGATGTTGATAACACATTTATTTGTTTTGAGGTCCATTTTTTACCTCAAAATTTCTCTAACCAGTGCGATGTGGACTCTTTATGTGTTGGATGTGAATGTTTGCTTGTGTTGGCTAAGTATTGAAACACTACTACACATGGGGTCAAAATTTGACAAAACATTCCAACAATAAGGATGAATTCAATCATATCGTTGCAAATTACAACATAATATTAAAATTCTAAATTTTTTTTCTGGGCACCCTGATGAACGTTGGACTTCTAACGAACATCTATATCCATTGATATTTCAATGAACTTAGAAGATAGTTTTTCGATCTATCGACGAACCTAGAGGATGCAAACTACTCGTTTGAAAACGGTTTAACGGTCAGTGAATTCACTGAATTGGTCAACTTTGACATAGTCAACGTTCATTGGAAGATCGACAAAGGTTAGTGTTTTCGACTATTTTGTTGTAGGTGTGATGATTAAAAAATATTTTTATGCTCATTGTTCATTGCATGATTTATTAGTCTTTTTTCTATGTGCTACTTGCCTCAAATCCAATTCTTGATCTGCATAGCTCTGATTTTGTACTTTGAAGGTTACAAATTTTTAATATTACTTTGTCTCTTTTTTAAATACCTAGATTAGATCCATAAACCTTAGACCCTCTTTCTTTTGAGGACACAATTGTTTCCCTAGGAAATAGGTATGAGCATGACTACTCAATTCCATTTAATTACTATACAATTTGTCTTGGTGTAGTTGTCTTTTATTGTTTGATTTTATTACTTGCTTATAGTCAAGCTTTGGAAATTATGTGGTTAAAATGTATGGTTTTGATTTGTTGATTAATTGTTGATTACTCTTATAAACCTTTAATAAATCTATGATGAAAATGGATTAATTCTCTAGTACATATGGGGTCAATATAATTTGATGATATTTGTATCATAATAATATATAATTTGTATATTAATGTACTTGAATTTCTCCAATGGATTTTGTTGTAAATATCGGAAATCCCAATGCCAACACTTGAAGAGAGTCAAAGGATGATTGTTAGGTTAGGGATGCATGGGAGGCACAAGTCGGTATTGATGTTAAATGTTATTTCCCTTGCAATCAATGCAGGGGCTTGAAAAGAAGAAGACTTATAAGGAAAACAAATGAAATACATTGTTTTGCGTATGGGCATTGTGAATAGGGCATACATTTTGTCCCATGGTAAGTTATTCATTATATATGTCTTCGTATTGATTATATTTATAAAATTTTCTTTTGTTTTAATATTTTTTATATACACTAATGTTATTGATTGTTTGTAATTGTAAAAATAAATCCTCCTAGGTGTTTGTCGCCAGATAAATATCTGCCAAGTAGTAGATGGTATGAATATTAAATATCACATCAATCAATACTATTGTACAATATGTGGAAGATGGTATGAATATTAAATATCACATCAATCCTATGGAAGAAGATGACACCAATAATATTGTTGAGTCGAATGATGGGACAAATAGATTGATCCAAGACATCTTTGCTCCTATCTATGAGGAAAATGATGATGATATTTATGATGTACCTTTGCTTGAGAAGGAAGAGAAACCTCTTTATGAAGGATCAAGAACAAATATTCTCTATGCTATAATGTTGTTGGTGAACTTGAAGGTATTTAATGGTTTTTCAAACACTTGTCTCACACAGATCCTAAGGTATGTAATATAATTTGTCACATATTATACGTAAAGGTCAACTTTATTTTTCTCTATTTTTAGTGTCAATTAATGTGTAAATTAAGGATACAATATTTTTTATTACTATTATTTACATTAAGTAGTTTTTTTTTATGTTGTAGATTGTTAGGTGATTTTTTCTTACCACCATCAAATAATTTACCTCGCACATACAGAGAGATGTGTGTTGTTATGAAAGATATTGGAATGGAGTATCAGGTTATTGATGCATGTCCAAATGATCATGTTATATATTATGGGCAATATGCATCGGAAACGAAATTCTCGCGATGTCAAACCAGTATATATTGAACCGATCAAGTAACAAAAAATGTGCATCACAAGGTTCTTCGTCATATTCCGATAATTCCATGTTTGCGATGATTTTTCAGGTGCCAAAAAATTACACAGTTTATGGATTACCATGCATGACACATAAGTGAAGATGGTGTTCTTCAAATGTGTGCATATGGTTATGCATTTAGGAACATCAAAGAAAGATGGCCAATTTTTAAAGAAGAACCTCATAATGTTAGGCTTTCATTGGTAACTGACAATGCCAATCCATTTGGTGAGCTTAGGTCTATTTACTTAGTGTGGTTTATTTTTGTTATAAACAATAACCTTCCTCCTTGGATGTCAATAAAGAGGGAGCATACAATGTTGGAAATGATTGTTCGAGGTATTTGTTTGCAAAATTGGTTTGAACACTATATTTCATTTTTCTTATTCATTGCATAATTACTTATATATATACAAGGTAGTAATTATGTGTACTTTCACCCAATTAGGTAAGTACCAAGTGAAATATATGAATGTATATATTGAGCCTCTTATTGACAAGCTAATAAAGTTATGGGCTGACATCACTATGTATGACATCTCTATACCAATAGGGAAAAAACAGTTTCAATTCCATAGAATACTTGCATGGACAATTCATGATGCCCCAGGGCTAACACATTTTTATGGTATGTAACATACTGATGCACTTTAATAGTATATAATTTCATGAAAATATGCTACATGTTTCTTAAATATAAATTCTTCGTTATATAAATAATAATGACATTAATCCATATAATCTTGCAGGTTTTCAAACAAAGGGTAAATTTGCATGTCTAGTTTGTGTTCCTAAGATGAAATTGCGTCATTCAAGAATTCTAGGAAAGGAGGTATTTGATGCGTATAGGCATTTTCTCCCTAAGAACCGTAGGTATTAAACTACAGAAAAAAATATATATATAGATATATATTTGAAAGAAGAGACTAGAATAAAACCACGAAGAATGACACCTCACCTATGGAAGTTGGAATATAATATAAATCATCAAGGTACACATTTAGTCTATGTTTCTGCATATATATTAATTTTTTACAATTTTAATTTCTATTGAATTTTGTTTATTGTATCTAACAGTTATTGTTGTAATCTCATTATTTATTTTTCATAAATATCGTCTAGGCATTAATGGGATTCCACGAGGAATGAAAAGTTACCCTGTACATTTGAATAGGTTTCCCTACTATGAGAACCTACAAATAGCTCATTTGTTTGGTACAATGCATATCGAGAAGAATGTAATAGAAACGTTGTGGATAATTGTAGATGGAAGGAGTGAGAAAGACAAAATTGTCAAAATCTGTACTAACATTTAGGAATCCAATCATGCATTGCAAAATGTGATTTATTCAAATAGAAATGGAGTACACCTAAATAGTCTTCCATGTTTATTTACAGAGCAGGAAAACAATTTTGTAAAAGTGGTCATTTGGAAAATTAAATTTCCCACGATATTTTCTTCAAACATAAACAATATCTTAACGAATAAAGGTAAATTTGGTGGGGTGAAAAATCATGACTGATATACCTTCATTAAAGTAATTATTTTGGATGTATATTTCTATATTGGTAAACACACGACTTTTTAGTATTATAATATGGTTTTTGTTTCCTAAAAATTAATGATACCTTTGTTGTTACTAACAACAATGTAAAACAAGTTATATATGATCTTGGAAAATACATGACATAAATATTAATGATTTTTATGTAAAATAATTGTTTCTCAACTTGTCGACATATTTTTTACTTTCAATGTATCCATGGCGTTGTTGTTGAAACCTATTATCTGATTTGTTATATCATGTGTAGGTGGTTGTCATCTAAATAAATACATAAAGAAGATGCAAAATATTGGAGGAGAAAAAATCCTAGACTAGTGTGTGAAATGCAAAAGTATCTACCTCCAACATTTTTCAATGAAAAAGAACACTACCACATACACCAAGTTGAAGAGATTGAAATGTTTGGACCTCTACACACGAGGTCAATGTGGATGGTGGAGAGGCACTTGAACTGATTGAAGGATTTCGTTAGATATAGAGCACGTCCTGAGGGATCTATGGTGGAGGGCTATATGGTATATCAATCCTTGGTGTATATTAGTTAGTATCTTCCTAAATTAGCAACAAAAATCATGAAGGTGCCTCGTATTTGGGATCTTAATTCCATTAAAAGTTTTGAAGGGGAAGTCTTGGTCAAAAAAGGTAGAATGAGGAAAGTGAAAGGTAATTGGAAGGTAGAGAACTATAATACTTTGCATTGATATTTATTTATTTCTATATTGTACTTATTTAAGTTTTATTTAGCTTCCATGATCAATTATTATTTAATATTTACTCTAATTACTAATTTTTATTCCTTTTTCATACAATTGGTTGAGAGTGGGATGCACTACATTTATACATCTCAAACATTCTTGATTGGGTGAAATTATGGATAGACCGATGTAATATATAATGTAATGGTAGGTTATCATGGGAAGGGGTGGCTACTTTATTTAAAGAAGCTCATTGTAATCAAGATACCAATCTTACTTAGAGGGAAATTGATTTAGCATATGGTTTAAAAGATAAACATGCAAGCATATTATTCACCCACATTGTGTTTCAATTATTTTCCATTCTATTAATCTAGGTCATGGTGTGTGTTATCACTGAAATTTTGTCCGCACATGGCGATAAGAAC
>SNQJ01S0224725.1:0-14894 GCA_010110895.2 Picea sitchensis | reverse complement strand
TGGGAATATAAAAAAATATGACCAAATTACAATTAAGAGGAAGTTAAAATATCACAAAGATTTTATAAATGCTAATTGAGCTTATCATAACTATTTTTAATTATTCATTATTCATTATGAACAAAAGCAATATTCTCGAAACGAGGATAAATTCTCACATTGTACTTTTAAGTAAACTGGTTTGTAAAATTGTGATACAAAGTTTGGTTGAAGATTAATATAATTTAATTTTAACTTTCCCAAATTTTAATTAATAATTTAAGACATATCTTTACCCATATTTATGACTTATTTACTTTTCTTGGTTAAGTATGACATTCATGCATCTTTATAATATAGTAAACAAATATTGAATTGGAGATTTTGAGACTTGTATTAATTATGAGAATATAAAAAAATATGACCAAATTACAATTAAGATGAAGTTGAAATATCACAAAAATTTATAAATTCTAATTGAGCTTATCATAACTATTTTTAATTATTCATTATTCATTATGAACAAAAACAATATTATCGAAATGAGGACCAATTCTCACATCGTACTTTCAAGTAAACTAGTTTGTAAAATTGTTATACAAAGTAAGGTTGAAGATTAATATAATTTACTTTTAACTTGCCCAAACTTTAATTAATAACATAATACATATCTTTACCCATTTTTATAACTTATTTACTTTTCAAGAAATCTTAACTACAAAAACATGATAAACTTGGTATTTTCATTTTCATCATGTTCAAATATAAAAATGACAACATAATAACTTAATTAGAACTGTTGTAATATAACGCATTTAAACCTATCTTTTGTACTATACACAATTAATACATAAAAACATTTCTAAAAGTAATTTCACTTATTTTAGACATGAGTACTTTATTTTAGATATATTAAAAAATAAAGTACTTAATTAATATTACTTAACTTTATGGAGAAAATTATATAATATGACCTAACATCAACATCAACATGAACAAAAAATNAAGTGAAATAACTTCTATAATGTATATATCTGGTCAACAACACAAATAATTGTTATAACTACATATCTAGTCGTAGTCTCTCAGGAGAAGCATGTTGTGGCGGAAGAGATGATGCACCCTGATCATCCAGGCTAGGTGAAGGAGGAGGAGGAGGAGGAGGTCTTGAAGAATAAGTTCCATCACCACCCTGATATGCAACATCACCACTAGGAGGAGGAGGAGGAGGTACTGAAGCAGAAGTGCCATGATCACCTGCACCTTGGACAACATCAACACCCGGAGGAGGCGAAGGAGGTATTGAAGTAGAATCACCAACATCACCACTCTAATGATCATCATTACCACTCTCATAATCATCAATACTAGAGAACGCACCATCGCTCATCCCTACCAGTAACCTAACAACTCTAACAATATGATGCATAAGAGACGTCATATCGTGCAACAAGTCTATCCATAGATGTAATAGATCAGGGTCAGTCATGATGCCTTGCATATGGACAGGGAGGACTCCCATGCCAACCAAAAATGTAGCCAATCTGTCACACACCTCCATCCTATATTTGAGATCAGGCCTACGCCGCATGCCAGGTGGTATATGCGGCTGAGGACCTTGACTCGCCGCAACCTTAGACATCTCCTCATCTGCATCAGGTGGAAGGGGAGGAGGCATGTCCCCAACAAATGTGCCAACATCTACAAAATATAACACAAGTTAATAATGAATCGACAATTTCATTAATAAATTTAATAAAATACATTAAAGAACATGCTAGAATAAAATTTATTCGAATTAAGTAAGACAATAAAATGAAAGTACAAGATTAATTTAAATATTACCTCGATCATTTGATGGATCATCCGCTGTGAAGAGGATGTTGGGACATCCTCGCCAATCCATCCCCGCATAAGGTCACAACACCATCATGAACACGTGTTTTGCCTCACTGGCTAATAACTAAAGTGCATCCCTGGAAATCCTAGTTGGAAAATCGGGCATGCCCCTCTTGGGAATCATCTCACCACACATGTGCATCCACACCTAGGTCATCGACCTAGGAGGCTGACGGAAAAAATTAGGTCTCGTCTCTGGAAACCTCTAAAAAAAAACAAAATAACTCTGAAGAAAATGAGAAGCTCGCCCTCCCATCTATCATAGCACGACATCTGTCCAGTGCTATACAAAAATTCCTCAAGAAAATGGCATACCACCTAATAAGTTGTGGCCTTTGTATCAAAGAATCAACATAATATAAAAGTGCACAACTAATGCGCTAACCATCACCAGTAAAGTGTGAAATGGTCTACAGTCATAGTGAGAGGCTCCTAACATCCTATGCACCAAACGAGACAATATGTAATTGTCCACCAGCCACCTAAAAATCACTAGAAGAAGGTATATCGCGCGTAATATACCTCTAAGAGTAGGAAAGTTGACTTTCAGCTGCAACACCAATTGGGACATCAGGAAACTGGGGAAAATCCCCCACTCTCCTAGATATCCCAGTGATAAAATACATATCCTCCTCAGTGGGATGGTACCACTGATGAGGAACGAATTTGAATGCTTGTTGATGGGCATCCCATCGACGGATCAAATTTGCAAGAAAGGAAGAATTCCCCTTCAGGGATGTAGCCTCCTCATAGTACTTGAGGAGGCCTACATTCCTCAAGAGGACCTGTGTAGCTGCAATACTAGGCTAAGGGTACAAATCCCTCTCCCTCGCTCTCACCTTCCACTCCTTAACCATATTGTACTAGTCTAATATCTGTTGCTACTCCCGATCCATGCATTGATGTCCCTGCATAATTAACAAATAAATTATATCAACATCATGCATAAAAAAACAACTTTTTTTAGTAAATGAGAAATTTATTTCAAAATATGCAAACTTAATTTTTTTTCAAAAAAAATAAAAATTAACCCTCGGTGCACCTTAAAAAAGTCATGCATCGCTCACGGTGCACACACATATCTTACACGCCACATAAAAAACGTAATTTATTTTAGGGGGCATGTAGTAATTATCAATGCACCGGTGTACCCCATTGTATACGACACACCGCGAAAGCACGATGGGTCTAGATACTACAACGCTCTGTTGCATTCCATTCATCATGACACACCGCTTAAAATAGACACTCATTTTAAAGATGTGTTGTATCCATGCTTGCGCACCTGTATGTTCTGTATAATCCATGCACCGGTTGAAAAACAAAATAATTTCCATGGTGTGTATTTTATTGTGTACGCACTGGTGCGTTAACTATCAAGGACACACAGTGTGAACAACATTATGTTTTTAATGGTGCATACATTTTTATGAGCGCACCGATGCATTCACTATAAACAACCCATCAATATTTAATGGAAACTATTTATTTTCAACGGTGTGTCATTTTTATGAACTCATCGGTGCATTCATTATAAACAACACACTAGGAATGCATCGTTGAAAATAAATAGTTTCCATTAAACAATGCATATAGTTTTATGAACGCACCGGTGCGTTGACTATAATCAATGAACCGTTTAATGGAAACTATTTATATTCAATGGTGAATCATTTATTGTGAACACACCGGTGCATCATTTATAAGTATGCATTGGTGCATTATGTATTACAACACACTGGCGAAAACAACCTATACATTTTCGATGCACCATGCAAAAAGAGAAATGAAAATTTTACTCAATTTGACAATTTAATCTGGTAAAAATAAAATGTACAAAGAAATAAATAATTTACCCAGACATTTTCTCATCTAGGAGGATTGGTTGGGATGTAGTGAAAAAAATGAAATTTTCCCACCGTATGGAAAAATTGGAATCCCACGAACTGAGCACCGAACGGAAACAAAGAAAGCAACAAAATCATCGATGGCAATGCACTTCAGTTGGGAAAAGGTGGCACTGGTGCTTGAGAGATTCTCTGCACTGGAAATGGTAAAAATGGTTTTTTACCGCCGTTTTTATTTTTATTTTTATTTACCCATGTTTCGGTGCGCTCGTGTTAAGTGCACTGGTGCTCACCATTGCAAACAATGCATCATTATTTTTGAAAAACCTTGTGATGGTGCACCATATGGAACACACTGATGCACCCATAGTACAAAGGCACACTGATGTGCTTTAAAAAAAAAAAATGCAAAGACTGTGCATTTGTTTGTTGCGCACTGGTGCGCCCGTTTCGTGCGCACCAGTGATTGTAAGCTTCTTTTATATGATGCACACCATTATTTTTTATTTTTTTTAAAATAAATATGCAACGGTGTACCATTGTCTATTTGCACCGATCCGTTGATTTCCGGTGGCTCACCGCTACAAACAACACACTGCTATTTTTTAAAAAACCTTTTAGACAGTGCACCAGTTTGGAATGCACCGGTGCACCCAATGGAAAATGACACACTGATATGCATTTTTAAAAGAAAAAATGCAAAGACGGTGCACCCGTTTTGTGCGCACCAGTGCTCACACGATTCTTTTATATAATGCACACCGTTTTTTTATTTAGTTTTTAAATAACTCTGCAACGATGCACCATTGTCTATTAGCACCGATGCGTTGATTTCTTATGGTGCACCGGTGTGGTATAGTCATATAAATGCATCGTTAAAAAAATTCCTCTAAAACATCCGCTTGTGCACCTCCGCTACAAAAAAAAAATTGGGCTATTTTTATAGGGGCTTCCGTAAAAATCTTTGCTCAAGGGTCTTTTCCTTGTAGTGGATAAAACATTTTTACATAGTTTGTATCGTTATTGATATAGAATTATATTTTGAACATCCTTGTACACTTTCAATAGGAAAATAAAGGG
Organism: Picea sitchensis; assembly: GCA_010110895.2. Lineage (NCBI taxonomy): Eukaryota > Viridiplantae > Streptophyta > Pinopsida > Pinales > Pinaceae > Picea > Picea sitchensis. The sequence continues at coordinate 10,089 of SNQJ01S0224725.1, read as the reverse complement.
AATCCAACAATAGAGGATTCACAATTTACAATAACAATTTTGGACATGAGCACAAGAATGAGGTAAATGTGCAATATAATCAATAATAAAACTAAGGATAAATTGCAAGAACAAAATAGTGTACTTGTCAAAGGAGATCATACTAAGAGAAGTGTTTATAACAAGGAATAACAACCAATCTTTATATTTTCATACATTGATAACACCTTGAGGATAACACATATAATTGGGAGAAATATAAGGCATGTTGTTGGGAAAGGATGTACATAATAACATCAATCCCAATCATTGGACCAATCCACCTCCATTCATTCTTAATGATTATGAAGGAGATGGACCAACACAGTAAGATTGAGTGTAGGCAGCTAACGAATGGGATTTTGGGCCACACATTTAAGCTTAATATTTTCTCAATATAAGATATCATCGAAGTATGTTGAAAATCTATAAATAACGAGCTTACTAAATTTTGGTACTATAGGAGGCTAACTAGTACAATAACATTTTATCAAAGGAAGTTGATGTAAATTTCCATTTAGGAAAAAATATGAACAATGGGTGATCGGGCCTTGCATAGGAGCCCTTTTATTCCTAGAGTGTGAATAGACAAGGTTGCACATGCACAATTTTATACACATGTTGAGACAATAGAAACTCAATGTTTTTGCAACCTCTTCACCCCAACCTTATTATTTATCCATTTTTTAGTAAGGGAAAACATAACTTATTGGATTGTTCTTTTGGAAAACCACCTCGATCTAATGAAGAGTTTTCTCCTATGCCATAGTTTAATTTTCAAAAGATTGAAAAACATGAATAGTTTGAAGACTATGCAAGGCATGTCTATTCACCCAATCCACCCCTCCACCCCAACTTGAAGTTAATGAAGCCAAAAAATATTACCAACAACCTCTCTTGGGCCCAAAAGGTAATCTTGCACCCCATGGTAATTGTTCAACAACGACTATTAAAGAATAGTTAGGTGTGACAATGAGTTTTTTTTGGGTCCACTTGTCATCTTTATCATGTATCATTTATTACTATAATCTACTACCATTTTTTTGTGCAAGTTGTACTTAGTTTGATGCAGAAGAAAGAGAATAAAAATGTAGAATTTTCGGCTAAGTTTGGAATTTAGGCTACTTTGGGTTATTCTATGTCACTTTATGATGCTTTGCTTCATGCTACAACCTAGACTCAATATTTAGTTTGTTTTTTACATTTTGGAACCCCACTAATTTCATGTTAGGTTGTAACTTCAAGCTACCTCACAATAAGTTCACTATGCACTACTCTAGGCTCTACCTTAAATTTGAACTCTCTAGGAATCCACACTACTATAAGACTTTAAGAAAATTTCGGTTATGATATATTTTGTCTAATTATCCACTCAACTATGAGTTAACACTATGGGATGTATCTTAAATCACCCTCATGTGAGACTCAAGATTCATGTAGAATCTGCTTTTATGTTAGCTTCCACTCTGTTTCAATGTGTATTCATTGAAACTTAATTTCATTATTTTGCAACCCACACACACTACCAAGAAAATAAGGTTTAACAAAGGTGTTAGTGCCCCTCCATTAAAACATTTCCAAATTATCACATAAGTTTTTGCAAAGTTATTGTGAAGGATTTTCAAATGTTTTTGTAGATGAATTTGTTGATGTTTTTGTTCACTGTGTAGAATTTTTTGTGCAGGTTTTCCCTTAAGAGCATGATTTCCATGTGACCCTAGAAAAGGAAAAACTCAACTACTTCCTCAATAAATTAAGGGAAAAAGACTAGATTGAGTAGTCCTAGGGTGGTGTACAAGTTTGATTTGAGCTCACATATCATGAATGCTTAGTCCTTTAGCCTCCCAATGGGTATAATAAAGCATATGGTTCAACATTGGAGCTCCAATTTTTCCTATAAAAGAAATTTAGAGGGTTGCATTTGAAGAAGGAGAATAATTTCAAGGTTATGTTGGAGGAATGGACTTGGAGAACATACATCTATATATTTCATCTCCATCCATTGGCCTCATGCTCTTTCACCAATAACCAAGGTTTCTTCATTCACCGTAGTTAAAGAGAGCATTGAAGGAGGAAAATGACCCATCCCAAGGCGAGTGTTGGAGCCCACTTGAAACCATTCAATCTTATCAAGGTGATATAACTTCTTCATGCTTTTCCATTGGACTAATATATAATTATTGTTGTTTCCCTCATTTTGTATTTTGAATAACATTTTTGTGTTAAATCCTTAATATAATTGCACTTATGCTTTCTTGTTGTTTAGTTCATGTTTTAATACTATTATTATTGTCCCACAACTAACAACTGTCTTATTTAGCTCACAAGGTAGCTTCAATCAAAGGTTTTTCTCACCAATGTAACAAAACCCACACTTCAAATTGGTGACTCTACTTTAGTGTTAGATCATCATATCTCATTCCTTAGGTTATTTTTTGTTGATATATAACTTCTCGTGGATTGTGGATTCTTTAGTATATCTGTAGTTTTACTCTTCACCCATCAGAAGAGACAAAATTTCCAAAAAATAATTTTTTTTGAAGACCCGACATCTCTCGCACTTGTTAGCCTTTGTTTCAGGAGACTTGCATGGAAAAACCTTCAATGCCCACATGAGTTGTATAGATTGATTATGTTACAACTGAACCACTTTCCCACACACATAATTTTGTTATCTATGTGTACACATCACACATCTATCTCCATGATATCCCATTTTTCTATGTCTAAATTTAGTATTTTGGAAATAGGTAATGTTAGCACCTAGATCTGCTATCCAATTTTTTTCCATTTTCCTAAGCCCATGCATTCCTAAAGGCCCTCTTCCAAGCTCAATCTATAACATTGGTCTAAACTCATGCATGCCCTGTTCATTTCTGAGTTTTTGTTTTGTCCTATGATGCAATAACTTGATCTACTAGTCCATACCCCCTTCTCTCCTAAGGGTTGCGCGACCTCCCAGTCAGGATCTTTGATTTTAGAGTCGAACAACCCTCTAAAACCTTGTTGGTATTATTATTTATTAACCACAAGTCCTCTCGGCTCCCTGCGCAGGCTTCACGATACTCGCGACCTTCCTTTTCGCGCTCTGTGAAACCTCAGAGTTGGTGTTAACGCCTTTTCTCTTGGCCCCTTCTCAGATGTGACCTTGGGATATGACCTCACGCCTACGCGTGATTGCGGGCGCACTCAAGAGTGGTTTGGTGTCAAATCGCTTTTCACCCCGCAATTCACCCTGAGCCTCCACGTGTCTTTTCCCTAAAACCATGGTCTCGATTGCGGCCCGCCCTCAATCTCATAAATATCGAGCACTTTCTATCCCCGCAATGCGAGATGACCATCAATCTCATGATCTTGACAGTGCTTTCTAATGGATGACCAAGATCTATTTCTTGGGATCAACGGTTCATACCTCCTTTTCTCAGATCGATGACTGTGGTCGATTCAAAATTCCTGACTTTGAAATTCTCAAATCTCAAACCTTGGCTTCCTTTGTAGGGCAATATTTCGGAGCGGAAGATCTGCGGACACTTGTCCTCACAATCAACGGTCATGCCTTCACTTCGGGTGTTTGACCTTTCAACTCATATCAACGGTCCTCTGGCCCTCCTCTCGATCAACGGTCGAGATCTCCTTCAGGTCTTCAGATTTCTGAGATCTCAAATCTCAAACTTCGCCCTTTTCCAAATGGATTTTATCCGAAGGCTGTGATCCAATGATGCGTGTCCTCCTGATCTGACGATCGAGGATTACTTCAGGTCTTTACCCRGAGTAGATGGATTTATGCCATGTCTCTCTTAGATCTAATGGCTATGAATCACTTCWGGACTTTACTCGTAATCCACGGATTCACGCCACGTCTCCTCTAGATCTGTCGGCCCAGATTCACTTCGGGTCTTCGGGATTCGATAGTCTCAGTTCTCAAACTGAAACCCCACTACAATTTTCCCGGAGYTTGCGATCTGCTAACAAGTGTCCACTTACAGATCGACAACTCTCGACTCTTCGGCTCTTCGAGCTTTGGGTGTTTCAACGCTTCACCTTTGCCTTCCTCTAGATCTCACGACCCACCGACACATACTCTTCTGGATTTAACGGTCCAGATTCGCTTCGGTTCTCCGGCTCTTTTCACTTCGGGAATCTCAAGTTTCAAACTCGCTCCCTCCTGAGCTCATGATATCTGACGGATCAAATTCACTTGATTGATCTGACACCCGAGGTTCACTTCGGACGATATGATGACTTGGGTCTGCTTCAGATGATTGAATGACTGAGATTTCACTTTGGCTTTCCGGCTCTTCAGGATTTGAAAATCTCAAGTCTCAAAACTTGATGAGTTCTCTCTCCTATGCATACGAAGCGTTAAATCTCGTGCACCTTGTTCTGATCAGACGGTTGTTGATCCTTTGCGCTGTGATCCAACGACCACTGTCGCTCCTCCTCTTAAGCTTATGGTTTCATTCAACTTAGAATATTTTATAAGTATTCAAAGGTCTTCACCTTTGAACCTCCTACGAGTCTGTCTCTCAAATATCAACTACACTTCTGAAAAGTGATATCCCTCCTAAGATTGGCCTTCGTGAAGGTTTCTACTTCCCGCACACTCCTTATGTTTCAGGAATTTTCGATAACTCAGATCCGAAGGATTTCTTGAAAATAAGTTCTTCTCGCCCTCCTGGCATTCTTCTTTTTCTCGATGCACACCTTGAAACTGATTCTTATGCAAGGTTTGAGTTCTTGAGAATGACTGTGCACGCCTTGCAGTAGTCACTTTTCACTCCTTGCAAAGGGGAAAGTTTTGTGCTATCTCTTCTGAGCTTCGGAACCAAAACAAATCCCATCAACGCACTCCTTGCGTTCTGTGTGCACACCTTGAACCGATTCTATAGAAGAGAAACAATTGAAACTTATACTAACATTCATAGTTCCATCTACTGAACGAAATTAATTTATTTATGAAAACAAAATAACAGGGAATTGCAAAAAATTTCCACACCATGCATTGGGTCAATTTTCCTCTGTTATCTTCATTCAAAAGTAAAAGTGGCTACAACTATAATCAAAACAACAACTAAAATCTAGAAATATCCTACTAACTTGCAACAACCTCATTTGGGCGTACAAAACCTCTATTTATCTCAGAGGGTCCTTAGGGTTCCCCTTGACTACTTGTCTACTCCAAAACCTAACATAACGACTATCTTAGTTCAATCATATTCGAGAGCAGGAGTGGAAACTCCCACTTCGCTTACGATAGTTCAAGCGTGCTTCAAAATATTTCTCGGCACTGAGTTCAAGCGTGCTTCAAAATATTCGTCGTGACTGCCAACGTTGAGATTCCAAAAATATTCCCAGGCACTGAGTGGTCCTGCTCTGTGTGCTCTCTAATGGTGGTCCTGCATCATACTCCCCTTGAAAAAAATTCATGAACTCCTGTCCATGAGCTCCTACATGGACTTTCCATGCTTCTGGATATCAGATTCATTTTCCCAACTGGCATATTCTATTGGGTGTCCCTTTCACTTCACCAGATATTCAAAATAGGTCTTCCTCTTGGTTTGTTTGCCAATCTTCTGATCAACAATCTTCTCCATCTGTGGTTTTTCTACTATGGGCATTTTTTTCTCCCATTGAATCTTCTCTTGATCTTCTCATCCCTCTATGTCATGTTTCTTGTAAGGATACATGTCTTAAACATTGAATATGGGCAATATTCCCACATCATCTAGCAACTCAATCTCATAGGCGTTTGCATCAAACTTCCTCAAGATCTTACATGGTCCTATCTTCTTCATATTTAACTTGTTATATGTTCCCCTAGGGAACCTTTCTTTCCTAAGATGTGCCAGAACCTAATATCCTACTTCAAATTGAAGTTCCCTGTGATGTTTATAAGCTTTGCGCTTGTACTCTTGGTTAGAACTCTACAACTGTCCTCTGATTTGGCTATGGAGATTCTGCATTTTTGCAACAAAATCTTCTGCTCCAACGCTCCTAATATCACTCTGTCCCAAGTCTATCAACTCAGATACTCCCCTGGGTTTCATTCCATACAATATTTGGAATGGGATTTTTCCAATGCTCTTGTTTGTTGAGTCATTGTATGCAATTTTTTCTTGCGGCATAATCTGATCCCACTGGTTATGATGCTTAGTGACCAGACTCCTCAATAAATTTCCCAAAATTTTGCTTACCGCTTCAATATACCCATCTGTCTGAGGGTGATAAGCTGAGTTGAAGGACAAATCTATCCCCAATTTATTCCACAACATTCTCCAAAAGTGACCGGTAAATTTAGTGTCCCTATCTTACACAATGCTTCTAGGTAGTCCGTGAAGTCTCACAACTTCCTTGAAAAAAATATTTGCAACATGTGGTGCATCACTGTTCTTTTGGCATGGGATAAAGTGTGCCATATTTGAAAATCTATCCATCACCACAAATATGAAATCAAATCCTCTTTGTGTTCTTGGCAGTCCCAACACAAAATCCATGCTTATTGCATCCCAAGGCCTCTTTGGTATTGGCAATGGTTGACACAATCCAGTGTTTTGTTTTTTTCCTTTTGCATGTTGGCAGATTCTACATCTGTTCACAAAATTTATCAATTATGTTCTCATACCTGGAAAATAGTATGAACTGCTCAACTGTGCAAATGTTTTATAATGGCCGAAATGTCCAACCAATCCTCCACTATGATTTTCCTTCATGAGGTTATCCCTCATTGAGAATTTTGGTATGCACAACTAATTGCCTTTCAACAACAATCCCTCTTGAATCATATACTCTGTCCACTGGTGTTATAACCCTAATTTTCACCAGACATGCTTACCTGGCATCAAGCCATCTCAGATTCCTTTTTTGCTAAAGCACTGCTGAACAACTCTTCTTAAAAACCTCTTTTATAAGGGCCTACACGCCCTACTCCATTACTGTACGCGTGTACACGCTAGCTGACCCAAAACAACCCGTGTGTACTTACAAAAGCACGAAAAAAGGAAAGTTGTCGATGGAACACACAACTTTGGGTAATTTAAATAAACCTTCTAGCCATGCATGGTCGAGGGTTTGTCCAAATACCCAGCTTCTTCTAGCCTATAAAAGAAGGGTTAGGGGTCCCATTTGGAGGAGGAGAATAATAGTAAAGAAAATCTACCCAATTGCACATTCCCATTGTCCCAACCCTTTATCCATCCTTGTGCAAGAAGAGATACAGAGAAAAGAAGTTGGAAGATAGTTGAAGAGGATCCCAGGATCAGGTTCGCGGAGTGGTGGTCGGTCTCGACATTGTAAGTTGATTAATTAAAATTAATAAAGAAATGCTTTTCTCGTCCCACTATATGAGTTCTTCATAGTTTATTGAATATATGTTTGAATCTCTAACCCATTAATTTGTAGGTAAAATGAATGTATAGTTTGTTCCTTGTTTTGTAGGTAGGTCAGCCTTGGAGGAGAGCTTCCAACAAGTGATCAAGCGTGAAGAAGGATCGACATCAAACTCCCGAAACAAGGTATGTTCGTATAACCATGTATTTTCTTAAAAGAAATGGGGATTAGGTCTGGGACGAGGGTAGAAAGTAGGATTCTTTCGGTCTCATCTGCATGCATAATATAACCCTAAATGCTAGTCTGTAGGGGGATTTCCCACCACAACAAAATTGGCAACCATACTGGGGAAGTCTCTAGGATTCCAGGGAATATTTTTGGGTATTTAAAAAAAAAAAAAAAAAAAACTAGTTTTCTTTCCTGTTTTTGAAGTTTCTGCAAAGCCTGAGCTAACAGAGATTCTAGTCTTCCATACCAGTCATCTCTGTTTCTTTGTTGGACTGTAATTTTTTTTCCGAGACCCACAAAGGTAAATGCAACATGTATAAGGTATGCACGCATGTACCTGCGCCCTACATTCTTACAGCCCGCGTGTGAACGCTAGCTGGAGAAGTAACAGTAGCGTGTATGATTCCAGAAAATTTTTGAGGCAGTCATCCTCTTCTCTGTCAGAATTAGTCATTCTTAGGGGTTTTCTGGAACTCTTTCTAGTCTTTGTTGTTTGCAGTCTATAGCTTAGGTTTCACCTCACATTGTTTTGTTCTACGGATTTTTCCTTGCATTGTTTTCTTTTTTATTGTTAAAGAAAGTGTCTGAGCCTTCAAGAGATCTCGATTCTCAGTGTCAGTGGTCTCTGCCTGGTTTAGATTACTATATTTTATTTGTCTCAGAGTTTCAGAGATACACGTGAACTGTACACACGTGTACACGCTCTCTGACTCTACACAGTGCACGTTCAAACGCTTGTTGTGGAACTGTCAGCAGTGTGCTTGTAGAGGATAGTTTTTGTTGAAGGTGAGGAAGTCATCCTTTCCCTTGACAAGAGTCATACCTCTCAGGTTTTTTGAGTCTCTATCATAGCAGTCAGTAGCTTAGGTTTGATCTCAGCCATAGCTTTCTTTTTCATTTAGAAGTTTTCACGAAAATTTTCTTTTGAAGGGTTTTTAGACAAATGTGAGAGTCCATTTTTAAGTTACTGGTGTGTGATTTTTAAATAGATTCTTTGCGATCTACGCTTAGGCCAAAAAAAATTCTTGGTTTTGACTTGTTGATATTTTTCCTTTTTACTTTGTGAGCATTCAAATTAAAAAAAAAAATAACAATCTTTTATGTCTTTGATTGATTGAAAAGTGTTGTTTGGCATTAGTAACTAGGGAAAAGTCTTTGCTTTCATAAGTTCTTGGCAGTTTACTTAGATCGTAAGTAGCTCATGGTCGAGTGAAATCCTGCTTTGAGTTTGTTGTTCAAAGATTTTAGAAAAAAATATAAAATTTGAAAAATTGTTTAAAATTTGCGTTAAGTGAAGGTTTTTGTTTCCATCTTTCTATTTATTTTTTACTTTCGTCTTTCAAACATCACTAGTTTCACTTTCATACCCTTTGACATAAGACAAGCCATAAAATTAACGCTAAATCTAAAATTTATTAGACTTTTATGTTTGTAGGGTTAACCAACTAGTTCAGGATTAGGGCCTTGGATTAGGTTGGAGAGGAAACTCTTCGAGGCCATTAAAATAAAACATTGGAGTCTGAGTTAGGGAGTGTCCAAGTCCAGTATCGTGAAAGTTATCCAGGACCCCCCTCCAACATAGGGGATAAACATGAGGTCACGTGTGGAAAGGTAGCAGAGATAACCCCTCCAAAGTTGGACCAATCATAGTGGAGAACACATATAGAGGGCTTATCTTGGGATTATGTCGATTGCATTTGCCATGGAGCTTCGTGGGTCTTGAATCCGTTCGAGGTCCTTAGTTGTATTTTAGAACATTTTCTCTTGATACCCTTGACAGGTTTCGAGCTCGATACCCTGCTCATTGTGGTCTACTCGACTTTCGACTGTACCCGCCTGGTGACTGTTCGCGTGCTGGCAACCTAGTTGCCTATCTTTTTTAGGGACATACACAGGTGACTGCGAGGGTATACCACGGTACCTAGGACATGCATCGGGCCACGCTTTGCAGAGTATACCCGGAGGGTGCTTCCGTGTTCGAGTTGCACTTGCACCGGTAAGTTGCTCTAGTGTTGGTTGTTGTAACTGTTCTTCCAATTAATTTCATGTTTGCATGTCTTATCTTATAAGGACTTTTTTAGTGTATGTTGTTTTTGAATGAATAGAATGCCCTATAGTTTCTTTGATCTTCTCACACAGTGGAGGATCATGAGCTCCGCTAGTCACAAAGGCTTCTTGGCCTGCCACCGGTTACACTGGAGCCACCCCCTCCACCACTAAGGCAAAAGCTAGACCAGCAAGGGTCTTTTGAAGTGACCGGGTCACAAGAAATTATGTCCGACCAACATCCGGAGGAATCGACCGTTTTAGACCTTGGAGAGAAATATTTTGGTCTAGTTGAATCCTCCACCACTGATCTTTCGGCACCCACCATCATATTGGTTCATCCTTACAAGTGTCAGACAATGTCACACGTAGAAATGGAAACAAATGTTGTTACTCCTTCTGGGAATTCTTCAATATCCACTACGATTGTCACCACAGGAGAGTTTCCACCTCCTAACCACCGTCACCGGT
>SNQJ01S0224724.1:0-14315 GCA_010110895.2 Picea sitchensis | reverse complement strand
TCAAGTCAAGGTAACAATATTCTTCAAAGTTCTTGTACATACCATGTTCACATAGTTTTTGTACATATCATGTATATCTATTTCTTAGAAGATAATATGTTCAATTGAAACAACACCTATGGAAGAACAAAAAGATAAGGATTGTTATCACGATGACTATAAGTCAAACAATACACATGAAAAGATGAAGTACATTGACAATCTTTGGTAACATCTCATGTGGAAGCTATTACATAAGTAACAACTTCCAGATAAGCAGGAATTAGAATCAAACTTGAAGAGAACTAGAAGGAGCCAAAATAGAAAGAAGTTAGCAATCAAGAGGAAATTAGAAAGAGACTTGTGACACCTTGCAGAAGGAAATAAAGATGCAGACGGAAGTGTGGACTATCTTAGATGGAGGGAGATGATTATAGAAATCCAAAAGAAGAGCATGCATTAATATATGAAGCAAGGATTAGGAGGGAGATAATCCTAAATATGATCCATTGAGGATTATGAAGTATCTATCCATGTTCCCATTGAAAGTAGCAGCCATGATAAGAAACACATGTTCAGTTTGACTCTAGAATAAGTCTTCTTCGAAAGGAAGCCTTAAAGTATCCTTGGTTATCCATCTACATCCATGATCCTATGATGAAAGGAAGAAGTTAGAATCTTTAGGGCATATAGAATATCCCATCGACCCAAGAGCTAAAGAGAGACATGAGGAAGAACATGAAGATTCCAAGAAAGAAAGAAAATCAAGAACAACCAATTATTATACCATGAATCACAAGACTACCAACTTGGTTTGAACTCACTAAGAAGCAATCAAGTAGAAGAAATGTAAGTTATGATAAAGAATAGTGTATGTAAGAAAATGTTAAAAATACTTAATCTTCTCCCGAAGGAGGGAGAAGATTATGACAACTTGTTTTCAGTAAACCAGATATACCTCTTGCAGTATCCATGGATTGAAATTTACATGTAAAAGATTGCTCTTCCCAATAAAGCAAGTGATAAAGAAGATTATACCAGAAAGAGACCCATGTATGCAGATATACGAATACCTTGTATGGATTCAAACAACTTGATGTGGAGTATCTCATTTACAACAGAAGCGTGGTGAAAACTTTCTATGACAGAAATAGTGTATCAGAATGGTTACTCAGAAGACCGAGATGATGGATTGTTAATCCATGACAAAATCTCATGATGATAGAAGAAGTGCTACTTGGATATGTTTCAATTTGAGCCTTGCCATGATGTCATGATCTATCATGAAACATAGGTACTAAATTCAACCTTGATATATCGTAATGATCAAAACTATGTGAAGCCTTCAGAGAAAACTAGTGTTCCATGAAAAATTGAAGTACATTTGAGATAAAGCATTATATTCGACATGATGAAGTCCAAGAAGAAATGAGTGGTTCTCTATTATATCTCCACCGATGAGCACGCAACAAATATTTTGGTAAAGCCTCTATCCAAGATGAAAAGTTTGCGTACTTGAGAAACAAGTTGGGGCTTGTGGAGACAACTTCCTGATTGAAAAAGGAAGATATTACTCCCAGGTTGGGAGGGAGTACTGATATGTTATTGATTTATGGAAAATCATTTTTCTGTTCGAAAAATGTTCCAGGATGAGCAGTTCCTTTCTAGTTCGGAAAGTGGTTTGAGATTTCTGACGCATAGGCATTTTCCAGTTCGGAAATGGTCCAGATGGGATAGTCATTTTCATAATGAAAATGGTCCGATAGATTGTTTATGTACCATAGACAATGATTCCCCATGTGGCCAGTGTGGGGGAATGGTATAGGACAATCATTCTTCTTGGAATTCACTCTAAGTAGTGGTCAAGTAGAATGGTCTACCTTGTCGGAAAGTTATTCTTTTGAAGTTCACATTTTTTAGAGTTTAGAAGAATGGTTTATTTTGGAGGTTGGTGCAGGACAATCATTTCCATTAGGAAATGGTGCACACAATCATTCCCTAGGGAATAATCATTCTCTCTAGGTTGCACTATGATTAGTGTTGGAGGAATGGCCCAGCTAGGTGAATAGTCTAGGCTCAACAATCAGGGACAAGCATTCCCTAGGGCATACTCATTCTCTCTAGGTTGTACTATGATTAGTGACGGAGGAATGACCCAGTTAGGTGAATGGTCCATGCTAAAAAATAAGGGACATTTATTCTTATATTCTTGAGAATAATAGTCCAGATATCCCATGGTTGATGTTTTACCTTATGAGGGAAGATGCTCTTCGAGATATCACATATGTGACTAGAAGAATGTCCCAGATGACTCAGTTTATATCATGATATTGTTTTATGTAGGTTGATATCAGATGACATGATTGTTGTGGAGATTGTATGTCTCTATACAATAGATGTATGATATTGTGGTGGATTTATTCCACTAGTTGTGCCTATGCGTCACTGATTAAGTAGTCGTGTGCTACTTGGTGTGGTTGTGTAACACTGGATAGTGGTTGTGTAACATTGGATAGACACAATTGTGTTCTATTGAATGGGATTGTTCTAATTTCCATGAAGACTACTCAGTAGTGTTGGAAATGATTATCAACTAGATGGATAGTTAGTGTGTTGGTGGACAGACATTCTCCAGGAAGAAAATGGTCCAAGACATTTATTCTTCTAGGACGTATGTCTAGATTATAAGAATAGTCCTTGTAGCCCATGGCGTGGCTTCCAACATCTGTTGGAATAATTATTCTTCTAGGACATATGTCCAGATTAGAAGAATGGTTCTTGTATCACTCTGTGGAGTGACTAACTTATTGAGCATCATGTCTGATTACTCAGATGGAGTATGGCTTTGAGAGATGATTCATTTGATGCTATCAGATGATACTGATAGTGATGATGGTGCTCGTGGTTTGATCATGAGATAACCTGTGTGACTATGATGATGCTACCAGTTGAATGGTATGTTTGTGTTCAAGACCATTGTTTTCAATACCTCCCCAGCTAGGAGGGAGTTTTGATATTATGGTAGTTGTGGGAGGTATTAACCTCCACGTGTAACCCTGATAAGAATAAAATATTCTGAAAATCAAGAAGAAACCCTAAATCTTTGGACATAACCCTAGAAGACAAGTCGGCTAAATAAAATAATTAATATTGAGTCTTTAGCCTCCAGAAAGATAAGTTGGCCTATACAACTAAGAAAGAGCAGTATACAATATAGGATGCTAGAAATCATTTGTACACACACAACTCGCAATTGTAGAAATTTAGTGCGCACTGTAGAAATTTAGTAAGTGTGCAAGTCTGGAGAGTAGCTCCAGTTGCAACTACTGATACTTTTATTTTCAGTTTTAGGCTTGGACTTTCTCTTGGTTATTGTTTGGACTTTCTGCCTTTTGCAGTAGCTCTAGAGAGAGGTATGCTACATTTATTACCTATTGGTTCTAGGGTTTCTTCCATAATTATTCTCTCTATCAAGGTTAAGGTGCTTGGGGGTGGCTTTGGCCTATGGTTGGGTGACAATATTGTTATATGCAATATTGTACATGCAATATTGCATATCTATTTTTCTAACAGGTAAGAGCCTCATGATTGACAGTTTTATATGTGGTGAGTTTTCTTAGGTTAAATTACAAAGTATCATTTTGCATGTCTATTAATTCATTGATGAAAAAACTTATGACATTGTTTATTCTTTGAGCAGTCTCCAGAGTGTCAAAGCATGCCCAAGCATAGAACCTCTCGAAGTGCTTGCTCGAGCAAGAGAAGAAAGATAAATTTCCAGGATGCTCCTGAGGGTGGCGAGGGTGGAAATGGTCAATGATTGACCAACTACTACCATATCATATCTAGAATATGATATAGATGTTTTTTATGTTAGGGCACTTGTATATTGGGCACGAGTTGCCATTTTTTTTAAAATGTACAATTTAGATGATGTTGAGTATATATACATTTCATGGCATGCTTTTTATGAATCTCATTGTTTCTACATTTGATGTTTATGAATATATGAATTTCAAAGTGTTTGAATTCCAAAGTGTATGAATTTTATGTCTATTAATCCCTTGATTTGTTTCTAAAGCGATTATAAATAATTGCATTACACATTAATGAATATCTTATGGGCACACACATTTGAGCTCAATATTATTTTCTAGGGAACACACAATATTCGCCTCTTCCTATGCATGACATACATAAAATCATTTGATTTATGTGTAACCCTTCATAAATGCTAAAAAGACTAGTGGAGGACTCATTAATGCAAATGTTTGTTTAGATTCTGTAGTGGGTATATGTAAATTTTGTTCAACCCATCAATTATTAATAACATTTATTCAGTAATGCTATGCTACCAAAATTCTATCTATAAAGTAATGCTACCAAAATTCTATCTAGAAAGTAATTCCTTACACGTTTTCCTTCCTCCAACCTAATAGAAAATTAGCACATGTGAGTGGGTAAATTATGTGTCTTCGATAAATAGATTGATGTAGATCAACTACTTTTATGTGGTTGTGATAGTATAGTACATCTTATAGATAATCAATGATGCGATATTCAAAATGTAAAACTTGAAAAAGATACTAATGAATTTCCAAATTTGATATCTATGATACAGTTTCATTACCTGCACAATGTGTATATTGACTTGTTGACGATTGCAACTATTTCAGGTTGTCTCTCTCACGCTATCTTGATTCTCAAGTAAGCCATCACTTTTACATGAAATGAATCGTGTATCATCCACGAGAGGGGCTCTATTTATAGGTTATTTTTAGGGTTTTCATTGTCTTAGGGTTTTAGTGGTAGTTGTCTTAGGTATTCTCAAGTATGCATACCATGGTATTGTAATGGTATGCATACCATTTCATACCAATGGTATGCATACCATGGTATTGCAATGGTATGAATACCATTGGTATGCATACCATTGCATACCGTTGGTAGGCATACCATTGCATGCCATTAGTAGGGGGATACCATTAGTAGGTGTTTAATGCATAGAAAGATGACATAAACAATATAGTTAGTAGGGTTAGTCTTGGCTAGGGTTAGTAAGATTTAGGGTTTGTTCAAACTATTGGAATTTTTTTTTATGATCAAGTTACTCAATGCACAATGCCTTAGATCAGTGTGCTCCTAGGGTATATGGAGTCAAAGAGAAGGCGCACAAGCTGAAGGACTAAGTGAAAAAGATAAAACTAAGGACAAGAGAGTTAAAATTTAAGGTGTTTCTATGGAAAGGCCTCAAATATGAAACCCTCGGGGGGAGAGGCTCACTTTGGTGTAGAAAACCTAGGCCTCAGTGTTATCTCCTCCTTCCTTAGCTCAATGGAAAAAATGACTAGCTTGAATAATGATTGATCTAAGAAAAGAGGGTTAGCAACAAGTGATGTGTTGTTATAGCAAGGATTCACTAGGAAAACCCTAGGAAAAAACAACTCACCAATTGTAGAGGATCTAGGCCTTGGTGCATTTTTCTCCTTCTTAACTCAAGTAGGACAAAATGAATAGGCTAGGAGGAAGGATAGAGTGTTGCAATGGAAAGGCTCTATCTTCTTCATGCAAATCAAATGGCTAAAAATCTTGATGGGGACATGAGACAAGGACATCAACTAGTTCTTGTCACCTAGGGTTTGATTCAGAAAAATACAATCACATATGCAAGAAAATGAAACTAAAACCATTCAATTAAGAAGTGTTTGCAGAAATTCACTTACATAAACCAAGAAAACATGTAGAAAAACCCTAGTTGTAACACCTTCCACCAAGAGAAATGCCAAAAATGTCAAGTAAAATATTCCTTCAACAAGTGCACCTCAATATTTCAGCCAATAACCCTAAGAAGTGCGCAATTTTCAGACCTCACTAATGAGTGAGTGAGAGATGATGAAAAAATGAAGGTAAAAAACCTTAATTTATATAGTAGCAATGACCTAAATTACATTTTAGGTCATTTAAAGGCCAACAAGGCCAAAATACTAAAATCATATTTTTTTACATTAAATGTCTTAAAATTAAACCCTAATCAAGCAATAGTGAGACGAAATCCCCTTTCTAGGGTGACTTTAGCCCCTTTTAGGGAAAATGCAAACTCCTGGAGAAAAACGTTAGCCCTCCTTGGGCTTCTCCAAGTTTCCACACGTGCCAAAACTGTCATATCTGCCTCCCAAAATGTCCATACTGTTGGGTGACGTCATGGGATTCCTGGGAAACGTCCTGGGCCTTCCAAGGAAATTTTTTATGTGGAGAGGGTTCAACCCCCTAGGTACAGGTTTGTTCAGCTGCCTCTGGTGGATTCTTCTGCTCCTCCCTAGTAAAAACTCTCTGCCCAGTCTCTGCTCCCTGCTGGGGTCTCAACATCCATCTGGTGGGCTCGTCAACCCCATGGATTTTTGAACTAATCATCTCCCCATGTGTACATGTCCAACATGGTACCTGTCCATCGAGCATGATCCTGCACATCAACAACTACGCCCTCCATGGGCTCATAAGTCACAGGGATCATAGAAATGTCAACCACATATAATCATCAATATTTATTAAACATGTGCATAAAACCCCTTTACCTCATTCTGGTGCTCAAAGAGATTGCAAAAGTCTGCAATACAAGTTTGGGGGAAGTGACTGGATGTCTTATTGGGCTAGTGTCTACTAGTAGAGGGATGTTTCTGGAAAGGATCAAATCCAAGTCATGTAGGTGGGTGAGGTGGATGGGATGCTTGGGAAAAAGGTGCAGTGATAGCAGGGATGGATTGTTATTGGATAAATCCG
This sequence comes from Picea sitchensis, assembly GCA_010110895.2. Taxonomy (NCBI): domain Eukaryota; kingdom Viridiplantae; phylum Streptophyta; class Pinopsida; order Pinales; family Pinaceae; genus Picea; species Picea sitchensis. The sequence continues at coordinate 7,559 of SNQJ01S0224724.1, read as the reverse complement.
TAAGTGCAGACACAAACCGATATCCCTAGATCCACCTGGATCTAGAACAAAGCAAGACAAAATATGACTCTTTCCCTAGATTTTAATCACTGAATTAAATAAGAGGCAAGAACAAGGAACATACCTTATTAACGCTTACTTTGGTCTTTGTTGCTCCCGCTTCGCTCCAGTGCTCTCGTACAGTCAATACCAAAACAATACAAACCAACCGAAGTGAAGAAAGCACAATCTATTCAACAATCAATCTATGTATATGATCAAGGAGTTATACAATAAAGTGGAATTAGCTTTATGGGAAAGAATCATATTACTGTATCATATTAAATGTGAAAGAGAGATTACAACCATGGCCTTGATGTCGTAAGGTCCCTTCCAACTGTCCTTCGTTCCCCACACACTTTGACTCCAAGAATTCTGAGAGCATAGATCTGATGATATTCACAATCTATCTTGACAAAGAAAATATCAAAGCCACTCCAACCAAGATAATAATTCCAAGCCAACCAAAGCTAATAAGCTCAAGAACCAACAAAGCTAACCCAAGCTAACTCAAACTAACTTTCTCCATGAGGGAACTCGTCCTTTGCCAGTTGAGAGAGGGATAGGGTGGAGGAGGTTAGGATGATCCCACTACTAAATCATGAAATGAGTAAGATCCAAACCATACAAATGCCACCTAATCTTCTAGAATATCCCCTTCTAAAAATTTCGTGAAACTTGACCTTTCCTTAGCTTTTGGCATTGTCGCACCCTAGCTATAGAGAAACCTGCGAACATCTAGCACCCTAGCTATAGTGCAACCTGTGAGAATGGATCATTCTCACTTACCACAACCTATATGAAACACGTAATTCCCAGCACCTGGGTTTACATGGGAAAATCGACTTCTTTTCTGCCAAGGGAAAAGTTCTTCTCCCTTCTTTAGGAACTCAAGCCACATACCCCTCTAAAGCTTGGATAGGTTTACATGTTGTGATCCTTGGGGATGGCAGAAAGTAGTAGACTGGTGCTAAGTTAGAAACAGGAAATACTTTGTCGAGATAATGAGAACAAAGGAGCGATTGATTAGGAAGCACGCCAACAAACAAGAATCTGATTACAATAATAAATCTCATCAGCGAGGTAAGGCATTCCATACTCGAATACAAATTACTCAAAAGCATAAATGACATGCAAGATCCATGTCCAAGTAAGACGGTCATGGCCATAGAAACATCAACTGTGGATCCATGCCGATATGAGCTCAAATCTGAACATAGCCACCAAAAATACATTGTGGATCTGTTAAAGACTCAAATTCAAACATAGCCACAGGACATACAATGTGGATCTGCAACAATACAAGCAGTCTTATACAGCACACGGATCTATGGGAAAATATCGGGGTCTTCATCTCCATACTCTATAGTATGAATCTAACCATGTGAATACATGTGTTGAAGTCGAACATGGTAGAAACCACTTGATTACCGGTCATTAGGTGTATACACCGTTAACAAGTGCAAAATCATGTGTGTGGTGCCGTGATCCAGAATGTGTGAATAAATGAGCTGAAGTCGGTGCCAATCTCTTGATCGGTCAATAATGAAAACCAACCAGCGTGGCGAGAGCACGCCATTAGGGCATGCAAAGTTCCAAAATTTTCCAATTAGTTTCTAAGTGTTCACGGGACCGTAGGTTGAAGTCGACGGAAAAGACTTGTCAGGGAGGCCTTAATATCCATCATTTGCAGAAACAAGTAACAAGATTTGATATAGACCAGAGTAACAAGTGATTGACTTCGGGGATGGCCGGCAATAGAAGGCTTAAAGACTGTGAAATGGTTGATGCAATAGAAGGCTTTTAGGGTTGGACATCTTTTTTGAACATATTGTGAAAGCGACAGCGTCTTGGAAACAACGACTCAACAACAGGGATCACCGGACAGTTTGCTAATCTTATGAGGTATGATCGAGGAGACAAGTGGTTTAGCCTATAGACACAAAGCGGTGGTGTATGTTAAAGAGTGACTCTTCCCTGGAGAATCTGAGTTTAGACACAATTTCTTTCCCACCCACCATTCACAGTACCTCTTTATTTTACGCCAAGCTTGAAAGAGGGATAACATATGCTTGTAATACGGTATCCTTGAGACGGTCCCTCAGGAGTATGTTTAGAACCCTAGGAAAAGTGGATTCCAGTCCCATTCCGAGGTCTTCGATATTTATTTAAGTGACTCCAAAGAAGAAAACCCATGGGTTTTCATGTTTAGAAATGCGAAAAACATAAAGAAAACTTCCGGGTCCCATATAGGCCTTTCAATATTTGTTTATGAGTCCAAAGAAAAGAAAACTCAAAAGGTTTTCATGATTATAGAGTCTAAAAAGCATACAGAAATATATGATTCCTTTTGTTAAAATGAATACGATGAGACTGAAAATGAGATAAATTATCGCTCACTAGGTGCTTACTTCAAATACTTTATCGGCATTAGAAATAGCAAGATTAAACATCAATCTTTTCATGTTTAGAAATTAGAAGAAACGAAGAACTCGGGGAGGTTCTTTTGATATAACCTTGTTGAGCGAAAAAGTGATAAAGTATGCTCAATCACGTTCTTATGTTTTTCACGAGTGCAAGAATGGACAAAGACCATGCTCAAGGTTGTTTTCATTTTGCGCCGAGCTTTAAAACAGCAAGCTTTAATACTTGGGATATATTTTAATTTTACACAAGCTTAAAAAACTAGAAAACTAAACTATGCTTGGACACGGTTTCATTTTGCATAGCTTGAACGAGGAAACTATGCTTGAGGTAAGTGGTTTCATTTTACCTGAAACTTGAACCATAGAAACTATGCTTGAGGTAAGTGGTTCATTTTACAAGCTTGAACCATAGAAAACTATGCTTGGACTTCCCAGCATGGTTGGTGCTAGCCCCGATAAGAGCTAGGCTCAAACCCGACATGAAGTCCATTTGAATAGCGGTTTGGTACCAACTCGACAGAAGCTAGCGGCTCAAACCTGACATGAGATCAGGCTGAGCAAGCGCATGGTTGGTACCCAGCCCCCAACTTAAAAGCTAGTGGCTCTACTTCAGCATGAAGTCGAGAGGCTAAGTATTTTAAGATTGTTTCATCCAACTGCAAGGGAGAATGAAATGAAGCTTGCTGAAATACTAGATGAAGGACTTGACTCAAATAGAGAGGGGAAAACTATTTCATTTTTCTTGAGCTTGACATAGAAATAAGAACTATGCTCATAACCTACGTTTCATTTTTTATGAGGTTGCCTGAGAGACAAAAACTATCCTCGTGAGTGGTTTCATTTTTAAATGAGCTCCGGAAATCAAAACTATGCTCAAGACCCTCTGTTTCATTTTACTTGAGGGTTGTGGAGTAGAGCATAAAAACTATCCTCCCGAAACCTCATTTCGAAACTTTTATGAGGTTGTGTAAAGACACAAAACTATACTCGAGGTCTCTTACGGATCATGGATCCCAAAGAGACAATGCTCGAATGACACCATGTCCAAAGAGACAAAACTAGGTCATGGCTTTAAAGAGGTCTTCACTAGGAAGAAACATGCTGGAGGGACACCATGTGAGGTTGTGACGAGGAGTTAAGAGATCAGCTCTATGACCCTCGAAGATTACCATGTCAACTATTGGATCCAAATAATCAGTTGAAGCCATGGGTGAAAAGCATACATAGTAGCAAGTGGGCGATAGTGTGCATACAGAACCATTGAGGGGCAATCGGTGGAGTCCAATGAATGAAAGTTGATCAACGGTCACAACTCATCCATTGTGAAATATATCACACGAAAAGAGTAGAGACAATAGCTTTCATGGGCATAGACACTTGTCCGCCCAAGGAGTGAAAACCGAAGGGGTCTTGGACTACCATGACATCGGTGAAGACAATTTTCCCTCCCAAAGTTATAGGAGCTGAGGAAGGACCCTAAGGGAGTTGACTAGTTCTTCTGTTAAAGCTAACAAATTCTGTGTAATCGGCGGTGCAAACGGAGAAAACCCAGCTTGCTAAGAAATAGAGGAAAAAATACTACTGGACGCACCTTCATCTATCAGCGTCTGAGGAACGTCCGACCACAAACTTGCACTATAATCTGAAAAGAATGTAAGAGGAAGATGAGGTCCAGTTAGCATCCCAATCGAACGGATGGCCTCATGAATTGGAGGGAGTTTCACGGAAGAAGGAGGAATACCCTCGCGCCAGGAGTTTGTATCAACAAGAAAAACATGGGCAGTATCGGGTTTCCTCGGCGAGAGTACAGGATCAACCGATGATGAATCAGTCAAACCTTGAGTTTCATTCTCCAAAGGGAGAATGGGTTCGACAGGTGGAAATGGATTGACCGCTTGGGTTTCCTCTCTAACGGGAGAGTGTGGGGTTGAGCGAGGATGGGATCAGATCAACCACTTGGTCGACTGGTTCATCCAAATACATTGACTAGATTGACCACTCGATCAACCGGACTGACCGACGGAAACCGAATTGATCATTCCATCAACTACAGGTGGGTTAAAGAGAGAAAGCTATAAAAGCAGCTAGAAGTTGAGCTGTGAAACAGTCATGTCTTCCAATAATTTTGAGGCTTCCATCCATGAGGGCAAAGATGAGTTAGATGACTCCATTTGCATAACATGCAGAGGAACTTGTCTCTACTTTCTTCTTCCCAACCGTATCGCGGCTAGTTGATGGGAGGTAATCAACATGTTGTTTAGAGGATAACGAAAGCGCTGATTTAGCGAGGATGTGTAGGCTCATGCTTCTATAACCTTGGATGAACCAAGGAAATCCTTAAGAAGACGGCTACCACAAATCTACAGGTGTACTTGGGCTTACGAGTTGTTGGGCGATCTTGACATCATCAACACTCTAACACGATTAACAGTAACTGGTTTTTTCCAACATGTTTGACAGTGGTTGGAGGTTTGGATCACTTGCTTAGTACCTTCCTCTTATTCTTTATTTTCTATTTCTTCTTCTTTATTCATAGGGTTACTAGCTTCATAACTTTCACCCAACGAAGAAGATAGAGATGGAGACCTTGCAGTGAAGAAGGTGAAGACCTTACTGGTGAAGATGGTGAGAAGGATCCTTGTGGGGTTGATGTTCTTGGGAGATGCACAACTGGAAGCACTTGCAATTCAGGACTACGGTGAAAACAATATACCGGTAATCAATAGTGAGACCTAGGCTCAAAGTAGCGATGTGAGGAGGGACAATGTTTCCATAAGAAGGAAAAACGAAAGGTTCCCCCGGAGCAGGGGGTTCCTTCATTGGTCATTTCGAGAACTGGCGCATGAAAAAAAAATCCAATCTAGAGTCACTAGGGAAAAAACAGCACACGCTAAAATCTAGGAAGCAAACAAACAAACAAAACCTTCTCACAATGAACGCACTAGTTGGTGAAATCAACGTTGCAGGAACAAACTAAGAAGGAACAGAATCAGGCGGTGGAAAATTTACCGTTGATACCTTCTTAACGGACACCCTGGTGCAAGCTCCCACACATAATCATGGGTATACCCTCCAAGGAACCGGTGGTTTGGCCAACGTCGATTCCAGGTACGCGTGAAGACTTTCCCTCCACAGTCACCTCATGTAAGAACTGAAAGATAGGCCACTATAGTTACCACCAACAACAATAAATCCTGGGGATAGTCGACAGTCTGATCCACACACCAAGGGCAGGGAGTGTCTAGCCCAAAATCAACTCAAAGGCTTCCACTCATCATTGTGGGTATACCTCGAGTGATCCCATGTACGTGCAATCTCTACACTGATATCAACAAAGAGGGGGTAGGTAACTCTGCCAATATCAATGCGACCTCGTGCTTGACCCTCGTGTGAGAAGGGCTTTTAAGACAAAATGTAGTAAGTGGATTTAGCTCTCCTTATCACAAGATACTATAACATTTTCAGCTTTGGAAAGTTATCTTTCACCTATTCCAAAAGCACACCACAACTAATCTAATGTAGGTTTGCTACTAGAAAATAAAAATGTCTAATCAAAATTTTATAAGCACTTTATTTTATGGTTGTTGTTACCCAAAGGAAGATGGCGTGGACAATATGGTGTTTTTGACTGACTCGAAAATTATGCAATGATATGAAGATGCAATCATTTCAATTCGATGAAACTATGCTATGAGAAGGAAAACATTTATCATTCCCTTATACATGTCCCAAAATATAAACTCATCAATATCAAGTTTCTCAAGAAATGAGAAAAAGATAATGTACACCAATGCACGATTTTGCCAAGAATCATGCATTCACACCTATTCCAAAGCCCTACAACTAATCTAATGTAGGTTTGCTACTAGAAAAGATAAAAATGTCTAATCAAATTTTATAAGCACTTTATTTTATGGTTGTTGTTACCCAAAAGGAAGATGGCGTGGACAATATGGTGTTTTGACTGACTCGAAAATTATGCAATGATATGAAGATGCAATCATTTCATTTCGATGAAAACTATGCTACAAGAAGGAGAAAACATTTATCATTCCCATATGCACATGTCCCAAAATATATTAAACTCATCAATATCAAGTTTCTCAAGAAATGAGAAAAAGGTACTTTACACCAATGCATGATTCATGCAATTTCGCTACTTCAAATGCAAGGATGCCCCCAATCTAATATAAAGCAAGAAATTAAATCTTTTTGTTTCAAAATTTTCACTAAAAGTAATAATGAACTTTCTTAAAACAAAGAAACCCAAACTAAAAGTTTTCTTTGAAAGCGAACTATTCAGAAGAAATCTGATCTTTCCCTAAACAATTCTAAAGAAAACACACGCTTTGTAATTAAAAGACACTCAAAGCAAGAGACTAGTCAACAAAGCAAAAGTGGCTAAAATCAACTCAAAGGATGTCAAGAAGACTGTAAGAAAATCAATATAGGCTCTAAAAGTTCAATCCAGATGTTCAAAGCAAAACTGGGCATCAAAAAATAGGATATCCTAATTCCAATCACAAATTTCAAATGGGTTCGCAGCCTAGCTATAGGGTGCAGTGCGAACATTAGTGAAAATCGCAGGCTAGACACAGGTAGGGTGCGAACACCTCACACTGGATTACACAGTAGGGTGCGAACTCAAATGATTCTCGCAAGCCACTAAAGGGTACAGTGCGAGAATGTCTGTAAACACAAAATTTGGAAAAAGGACAAAATGTTTGAGTGAACTTTCAAATCCAGAGAGTCTTGATGGATCTCCCACAGACTCAGAGACCAGAAAACAAGCAATCAAAGCAAGTGAAACTAGACTAACTAGGAAACAATCTATTCCCCAGTGGAGTTGCCAATTTTGTTATTGGATAAATCCGTAAGTGCGGACACAAACCGATCTCCCTAGATCCACCTGGATCTTGAACAAAGCAAGACAGAATATGACTCTTTCCCTAGATTTTAATCATTGAATTAAATAAGATGCAAGAACAAGGAACATACCTTATTAATGCTTCCTTTGGTCTTTGTTGCTCCCGATTCACTCCAGTGCTCTCGTACAGTCAAGACCAAAACAATACAAACCAACCGAAGTGAAGA
>SNQJ01S0224723.1:0-14757 GCA_010110895.2 Picea sitchensis | reverse complement strand
GAAAAGGACATGTGGAGAGAGAATGCGTCTGATTGTGAGAGGAAGGGGGTGGATAGAGGCAAGGGGTGTTACACATTATTTTTTTTACCCTTATGATTGTTAATGATGTAAACCTATATGTTTCCTTCAGAGGGGTCAGTGGCCTGAATTCTTGAAGAAAGAAGGGAGAAGGACTTTTCTTGAGAGAAGAAGTTGTATTTTCCTTTGTAAAAACCCTATTAAGGAGGATTTCCGCAGGCTGCACTATAGGCAGGGTGCGACGATGTCTGATTTCTGCACCCTGCTCTAAATCTATATTGCATAGTTTCTGCAGGCTGCACTATAGCTAGGGTGCAGAAATTCCTGTACGTGGGAAAAAAGAGCGTCTTCTCGGTGCTCCTAGAAGGAGAATCTTCTATGGTGAGGTGGCCTCTGAATGGTTTGGATCTTACTCACTTTCATGATTTAGTGGGATCATCCTAACCTCCTCACCTTATCCTCTTCAGCTTATAAAAGGAGAGGAGCACTCATGGAGAAAGTTAGATTGGCTTGTTATTGAGTTTTGTAGCTTGGAGTTTTTGGAGCTTGTATGTTGGCTTTGAGATTTACTTTGTCAAGATAGATTGTGAGTAGCTATCAGATCTACAGTCTCAGAATCCATGGATTATAAGTGTGTGTGAAGCAATGAAATGTTGAAAGGAACCTGACAACATCAAGGAATCTGGTTGTATATTTCTTCTACATTATATAATACAGTGGCATGTTTATTTCTCATAAAATCATTCTCATTTTTTTACATGACTCCTTGATCACATGTATAAGATTTCATTGAGTATACTATTGTTTCTTTCACTTTGGTTGGTTTGTGTCATTGCAGATCCAATATCATAAGAGCATCGGAGCAGAGTGAGGGCAAAAAAGATATAAGGAAACGATATTCAAAGGTATGCCATTCATCTCTTGTTTGATAGTAAATTTGATGATTAGAGCTTAGGGAAAGCACCATGTCCTGTCTTGTTTTGTTCTAGATCTAGGTGGATCTAGGGGGATTGATTTGTGTCCACATTTAACAATTAGCCTGATAACAAGGGGGGGTAGAGAAATTTAAATAGCTTAATGGGGGATAGAAAGTGCATGTGTGAGAATGTAGGAGGAAGAGAGAGGTAGAAAATAGGGGAGGCAGAGAGAGGTAGGCAAAGGACAGAGGTAGAGATTGAGTGTTTTAAAGTATGGGAGGGAGGGAGAGAAGACATAGAGGGGGGATAGAAAATGTGTGTGTGAGAGTGTGGGAAGGAGATAGAGGAAGAAATAGAGGGGGGATAGAAATTCTGTGTGCAAGAGTGTGGGAGGGAGAGAGAGGAAGAAAAATATGGGAGGTAGAGAGTGAGAGTGTTAGAGTGTGGGAGGGAGAGAGAGGAAGACAAAGAGGGGAGGTAGAGAGTGAGTGTGTTAGAGTGTGGGAGGGAGAGAGAGGAAGACATATAAGGGGGGTAGAAAGTGTGTGTGGGAGGGAGAGAGAGAAAGTCATAGTAAGGTAGTAGAGAGAGTGTGTGAGAGTGTGAGAGGGAGACAGAGAAAGGCATAGTAAGGTAGTAGAGAGAGAGTGTGAGAGTGTGAGAGGGAGAAATTGGGAAATAAAGATGGGGGTAGAGAGAGAGGTAAATGTAGGAGAGAGGGGTAGATGTATGAGATATAGAGGAAAGATAGTGGTATAGGGTGTTATCGAACAAATCAGTAAGTGCAGACACAAACAAATCGCCCTAGTTTCACCCCAAAACTATAACAAAGCAAGAAAAAAATATAAAACTTTCCCTAAGTTTTAATTATCAAGCATACTAAATAACAAGAGATAAATGAAATACCTTTTAAATGTCGTTTGTCCTTGCTAGTGTCATCCTTGCTCTATTCCAAGGCTTATGGGATGTTGAGTCTATAAAAATACACAAGCGAACGAAGTGAAAGAAACAATGTATACTCAACAAAACCTATGTATGTGATCAAGGAGTCATACAATAAAATAAAAACATTTTTATGGGAAAGAAATATATTATTGTATTATAAATATGAAAATGAGAATACAAACAAATGCCTTGGTTTTGTAAGGTCCCTTCCAAAAGTTCCTTTCTTCCCACACACTTCTTTCTCCACTGATTATGAGATCAACAATCTATCTTGAAAAAGCAAATCCCAAAGCTACAAAAATTACTCAAGCCCACACCAAAAGCTAGCCAACTAAATTTTCCCAAGCTAACTTTTCCAATGAGAAATCCTCTCCTTTTATAGGCTGAAAAGGATAGGGTGAGGAAATTTAGGATGATCCCATGAGATCAGGGATGCGACTTAGATCCAAACCGATAGGATGCCACCTCACCCACAAAGCTTCTATTCTAGAACTTTCGAGAAATTCCTCTTTTTCCTTCATAAAAAAATCGTTGCAACCTTAACATTGATCAAACTGCCACGATGTCGCATGACACTATGGTTAAACCTACGATGATCCTAGATCATCACACCCTTAACAATAAACAGGGTGAGATGATCCCTATTTCTAAGGTTTTTGACAAAGGAAAAGTATAATTTCATCTCTCTAGAAAAATTATCTTCATTCTTCTTCAAGGATTAAGTCAATTAATCCTTTTAAAGACAAAGGATAGGTTTACATCATTAACGGTCATAAGGGTGATGAAAATAATGTGTAACAGTGAGCCCCCCAAAGTATGAAGTTAGAACAAAATGATAGATGATATACTTTGTTGAGTGTGTGTAGGGAACAAGGAACATGTCAGTCGGAAACCTGCCAACAAAAAAAGAAATACAGTACAATAATATGTCATCAATGAGCTAGGCATTCCCATACTTAGAATACAAATGAATCAAAGCATAAATGCTGACATGAAAATATCCATGTCAAGTAACAAAAGTTCATGGCCACCAAACATACACTGTGGATCCATGCCAATATGACTCAAATCTGAACATAGCCACCAAAAATACATTGTGGATATATGCATTAAAGACTCAAATTTGAACATAGCCACAAGACATACATTGTGGATCTATGCGACAGTACAATTTGAATATACGCTAATGCAACCTGAATCTATCAGAAAATATCGAGGGTCTTCATCTCCACCACTCTATAGTACGAATCTAACCACGTGAATACATGTGTTGAAGCCGAACATGGTAGAAACCACTTGATTATCGGTCATTAGTGAATACCATTAAAAAGTGCAAAGGAAATCACCATTAATATTAATGAATCCTAAGGTCCACCAGTACAATCCAACGGGTTCGAATTTGTGAGTTGAGGTAGAACATTTGGCGGAATCTCCCGATCAGGGGTCAATAATGAAAACCCACTGTCGAAAGAGAGGAAACTTGCCATTGAGGCATGCAAGTTCCAAAGTACCAATTAGTTTCTAAGTCTAATTCCTGGATAATGAGTTGAATTCGATAGGAAAAGACTCGTCACAGGAAGGCCTTAATGTATCCCCAATCAATGACACAGAGCAAGTAAAAATATTGAAGTAGATCAAAGTAACAAGTGATTCGAGATTGAATCAGGGATGGCATATGCAATAGAAGTTTTTAAGGACTGCAGAAGTGGTCGACGCAATAGAAGGATTTCCAGGTTGAACTTCTCTTTGATCATATTGACGACACAACAATTTTGTTTGCAACACTGACTCAAAAACATGGATCACAGACCAAAATGTAATCTTATAAAGGAGTATGATCAAGAGACAAGTGGATTTTCCAACCTAGACACAAAGTGAGTGAAAGGGTGTCATGTTCAAAGGAGACTCTTCCATAGAATACAGGTTTAGATACATTTCTTTCCCAATTTTTCCCCCACCATTTTTGGTGAGTACCTCTTTATTTTTACGTAGGCTTGCAGAGGATAACATATGATTGAACTGTAAGCTCATCCTTCAAATGAATCCTTTGGAGTATATTTAATGAACCCTAGGAAGGAGTGGTTTGGTCCCATATGGTCCTTTCGATGTTTTTTGTATGAGTTCAAAGAAAGTAAACTTAGTGGTTTTTCATATTTAGAGAGTCTGAAAAACACTTAAAGGAAACTCCAAAATGTCCTTTTTTGTAAAATAGTCTCGTGAGACCAAGAAAAAGATAATCTACTGCTCAACAGAAGTTTTATTTAAATAATTTAACGAGCGTGAAAAGAACAAGATCGCTTGACAATCTTTTCATGTTTAGAGAGTCTGAAAAGAGCTTAAAGGGAATTCTAGGGGGTTCCTTTTTTGTATAACCTTTATGAGTTCTAAAAAGTGATAAAAGTTTACTCGGTTACATTTTCAGGTATTTACGAGCACGAGAAATAAGAAAGATTGAGATCAGGATTGTTTCCATTTTTACGCAAGTTTAAAACAAAACAAAACTATGCTTGGGATAGATTTTATTTTTACACAATCTTAAAACTAAAGAAAACTATGCTTGGACTTGGTTTCATTTTTACACAAGATTGAACCAGAGGAAACTATTCTTGAGGTAGGTGGTTTCATTTTTACACAATCTTGAACTAGAGAAAACTATGCTTGGACTTTCCAACACATAACACATGGATGGTTGGTACTTAGCCCCTAGCTTAAGAAGCTAGTGGATTAACTTCAGCATGAAGTCCAAAGGCTATAAGAATTTCCCCCTAAGCTTCAATTCGTCCAATATCACATGAGGAGAAAAGGAAGATTCAAATACTTTACATAACGAAGCACTTGACTCAATCGAAGAGGGGGAAAAATCTATTTCATTTTTTAACGAGATTGACACATGAACAAGAACTATGCTCGTGAATCCAGGTTCAATCCTCAGACCTCTGTTTCATTTTTTAATGAGCTTGACAAATAAACAAGAACTAGCTCGTAATATTTGTTTCATTTTTTAACGAGGTTTCTACAGAGTTGCAAAACTATCTTCATAGCTGGTTTCATTTTTTAACGAGCTTGAAATCAGAAAACCATGCTTAAGGCTGGTTTCATTTTTTAATGATCTTGAAATCAGAAAACCATGCTCAAGGATGGTTTCATTTTCGAATGAGCTTGAAATCAGAAAAAGAAGCTCAAATATTCTCTTCCTGATCATGCCTTCCAAGAGGACAGTGCTCTAGAAGGACACCATGTCAAGGGAAAAAAATCGGTCATGGACTCCAAGAGATCTTAACTTGATGGAAGAAACACACTTTGGAATGAACACATGTCGAGAGTTGCGATAGAGGTAAGGAGATCAAGCTCCAATATCCCTACCGAAGAGATGACCATCTCAACTACCGTATCCAAGTCATAATATATTGAGCATACAATGAGATGCTCATCTGCATCGATAGTTGAAAGCATGGGAGACAACGCCACATAATTGACCTGTGCCGAGGGCGATATCGACTACATATATGAATCATTTAGGGAAGTCATTGAGTTGACGATAAAGTCAGGGCCAACAAATGAAATTTGATCAATAGTCACCACTCTTCCATTGTGCAAGAAAGATATCACATGAAAAAGAGTGGGCACAATACCTTTCATGGCATAGACATAACCTCACCCAAGGATTAAATAAAAATCCAGGGGATCATGGACTACCATGATATCAATAATGACAGTTTTTCATCCCAAAGTTATGGGAAACTGAGGAAGGGTCCCTAAAGTTTGATTGGTTCTTCTGTTAAAAGATAATAGATTATGGGTAACCGACACAAGATGAGGATAACCCAAATATTTCCAAGCAATAGAGGACATAATACTAATGGACGAACCTTCATCTATCAACATTTGAGGAACATCCTGACCAAAAACTTGTACTGTAATCTTGAAAGGAATGTGAGAGGGAAGACAAGGTCTAGTTAGCGCACCCCAATCAAAAAGGATGGAATCATTACTTGGAGGGGGTTCCACGTGAGAAGGAGGAATGCCCCCTAGCACAGTAGAATCTGTATAAACGAGAAAAATGTGGGCAGTATCGGGTTTACTCTCTAGTAGGAGAGTAGGATCAACTGATGAAGGAATCAGATCAACCACTTGGGTTTCATTATCCAAGGGGAGAATGGGGTCGATGGATGGAAATGGATCAATCTCTTGGGTTTCATTCTCTAATGAGAGAGTAGGATCGACCACTTTTTCAATTGGTTCAACTAAGGACGTAACCATATTGACTACCTGATCAACCAGACTGACCGGTGAAGGAATTAGATTGATCATTCCATCAACTACAGGGGGGTCAAGAGTAAGCTTGTGATAAGCAATTGGAAGTTTAGGTTGGGAAAGAGTCACGTCTTCCAGTAATTTTGAGGCTTCGTCCATACGAGGGAAAGGAGATTTTGATGACTCCCTCTGCATAACATACATGGGAAATTGACTCTACTTTTCTTCTTCCCAACGATATCTTGACTAGTTGAAGGGAGGTCATCATCATGTTGTTTATAGGTTGATGACATGGGCTACCGAGGGTGTGTAGACCATGCTTGTATAACCTTGGATAGACCAGGGTAATCCTTAAGAAGATGGATACCCTTACAAATCCTGCAAGGGTACTTTGACTTGTGGGTTGTTTGGGTGATCTTGGCATCATCAACACTCCCAACACGATTAACAGTAATTGGTTGCTTTCCAACATGTTCAACAATGGTTGGAGGTTTATACCCTTGCTTCTTTTTCTTCCTATTCTTCTTCTTCTTATCCACCGAGTTACTAGATTCAGATCTTTCACTCAACGAAGAAGATGAAATGGAATAAGACCTTCCAAGTGGAGAAGGTGAATAAGATTCTACTAGTGAAGAATGAAAAAGATCAACATGAGGTTGCTGTTCTTGGGGGGAAGTGATTACAACTAAAGCACTAGCTACATTCGGGATTACCTCAGTGGAAAACAACCATATCGGTAATCCAATTGTGAGACCTGGAAGGCTCAAAGTAGCAATGTGAGGAGGACCAACGTTTCCATAAGAAGAAAAAAAAAAGTTCCCTTGGAAAAGGGGTTCCCTCATTTGTCGTTCAGGAACTGATGCCATAAAAATAGATGCAACTTAAGGCCTACAAGAGAAAAAAAATAACACACGCTAAAAATCTAGTAAGCAAGCAAGAAAACAAAACCTTCTCACAATGAACACACTAGTTGGTGATGAAATCCAATGTCGCGGGAACAATGTAAGAAGGGGTTGAGATAGAGCAGGTGGAAAAGTTATGTTGACGGCCTGCTTAATGGACTTACACCCTAGTGCAAGCTCCCACACATAAACGTGGGTATACCCTCCAAGGAGCTCGAGTTAGTTTGACCAACGTTGATTCCAAGTACCGTGAAGACTTTCCCCTCCACAGTCACCTCGTGTAATTACTCTAAAGATATAGGCCACTACAGTTACCAATTACAACAATGATGCCTGGGGAAATATCGACAGTCAGATCCATGCGGAAGGGCAGGGTATCTATCCCGAAATCAACTCGAGAAGGTCCCCACAGGATTTTGTTCTCAAGTGACCCCCAATAATACGTGCAATTTATACACTAAGACCAACAAACCAGTGTGAGTAACTCTGTCGACCCTAATGCGACCTCGTGATTGACCCTTGTGTGAGAAGGGCTTCCCAGGACAAAATGTAATAAGTGGATTTCACCACTCCCTAACTCAAGATTCTATGTTTGTTTACAACGTTGGAAAGTTATCTTTCACACCTATTCCAAAGCCCTACAACTAAGCTAATGTAGGTTTTCTACCAGAAAATAGAAAATTTCTAATCAATTTTTATAAGCGCTTTATTTTAAGGTTGTTGTTACTCAAGAGGAAAATGGAGTGGACTAAATGATGTTTTGACCGACTCTAAACAATGCAAATAATTGAGAATGCAAATATTTCACTTCGATGAAAGCTATATTATGAGAAGGAGAAAATTTTTATCATTCCCAGATGCATAATGTCCCAAAATTTTATTAAACTCATCAATATCAAGATCTTCAAGAAATGATCAAAAGAGACTGTACACCAATACAATATTTTGTTTTAAGAATTCAAGATTAAAAATGCCAAAAACCATGCAATTTTGCTACATCAAAAGAAAAGATGACCCCAATCTAATGCAAATAAAGAAATTAATTTTTTTTGTTTTCAAAGATAGCTAAAAGCAATAGAAAATATCTATAAAACAAAGAAACCCAAATAAATTTTCTCTTTTAACACGAACTATTCAATAAAATACAAAGAAGTTCTTTCACCAAACAATTCTAAAGAAAAAACAATGCTTTGTAACTAAAAGACACTCAAAGAAAGAGATCAAATCTTTCAAAAGAAAACAAGCTAAAACAATGCAAAGATGGATAAAAATAGATTCAAAGTTGTCAAGCAGACTGTCATCAGACCCAAAAAATCACCCCAAAACCATATCTGAGATCTGGGAAAGAAAAACCATCCAAAATCAATTTTTTTCACAATCGTCTCAGGCTATAGACTAACATAGTGCGACGACCCCTGATCATCGTAGGCCAGAGAACAATACAGTGCGACGACGTCGCACTGCATTTACTAGGAAGAGTGCTTCGATCCTAGATCGTCACACTGTCTCTCAAAGTAGGGTGCGGCGATCAAAGGAAAAATTGAAAAAATAAAAAGCATGAAGGTTTCCAGTCAAATTAAACAACCAGAGAGTCAATCTGGATCTCCTAGTGACTCAGAAAACAGAACCCAGGAAATCAAAGAAAGAAAGAAATACTAATAGGAAAAGAAATCGATCCCCAGTATAGTCGCCAGTTTTTTATCGGACAAATCGGTAAGTCCAAACACAAAAAGATCTCCCTAGTTTCACCCCAAAACTAGAACAAAATAAGACAAAATATAAAACTTTCCCTAAGTTTTAATTATCAAGCATACTAACTAACAAGAGATAAATGACATACCTTTTAAATGTCGTTTGTCCTCGCTAGTGTCATCCTCGCTCCATTCCAAGTCTTATGAGATGTTTAACCTATAAAAATACACAAGACAACGAAGTGAGAGCAACAACGTATACTAAAAAAAACCTATGTATGTGATCAAGGAGTCATACAATAAAATAAAGACAATTTTACGGGAAATAAATATATTACTGTATTATAAATATGAAAAAGAGAATACAACCAGATGCCTTGATGTTGTAAGGTCCCTTCCAACAATTCCTTTCTTTCCACACACTTATTTCTCCACGGATTCTGAGATCAACAATGTATCTTGACAAAGCAAATCCCAAAGCTACAAAAATTACTCAAACCCACACCAAAAGCTAGCCAACTAACTTTTCCCAAGCTAACTTTTCCCATGAGAACTCCTCTCCTTTTATAGGCTGACAAGGATAGGGTGAGGAGGTTTAGGATGATCCCATGAGATCAGGGATGCGACTCAGATACAAATCGATCAGAGGCCACCTCACCCTCGAAGATTCTATTCTAGAACTTTCGAGAAATTCCTCTTTTTCCTTCATATGAAAATTGTTGCACCCTTAACACTGAGAAAAATGCAATGACATCACTAGCCACTATGGTGCAACCTGTGAAGATCCTATATAGTTTCACCCTTAACACTAAAAAAGGTAAGACGATCCCTTTTTATAAGGTTTTTGACAAAGGAAAAGTATAATTTCATCTCTCTGGAAAAATTATCTTCATTCTTCTTCAAGGATTACGAAAATTGATCCTTTTAAAGACAAAAGGATAGGTTTACATCATTAACGGTCATAGGGGTGACAAAAGTATTGTGTAAGAGTAAGCCCCCCAAATTATGAAGTTAGAACATAGTGATAGCTGATATACTTTGTCGAGTGTGTGTAGGGAACAAGGAACACGTTGGTTGAAAACTTGCCAACAAACAAGGAAATACAATACAATAATATGTCATCATTGAGGTAGGCATTCCCATACTTAGAATACAAATGAATCAAAGCATAAATTCTGACATGAAAAGATCCATGTCAAGTAAGACGGGTCATGGCCACCAAACATACACTGTGGATCCATGCCAATATGACTCAAATCTGAACATAACCACCAAAAATAGACTATGGATCTATGCATTAAAGACTCAAATTTGAACATAGCCACAATACATACAGTGTGGATCTATTCGATAGTACAATATGAATATAATCCAACACAACCTAAATCTATCATAACAGATCCAGGGTCTTCATCTCCACTACTCTATAGTACGAATCTAACCATGCGAATGCATGTGCTGAAGTCGAACATGGTAGAAACCACTTGATTACCGATCATTAGTGAATATCATTAAAAAGTGTGAAGGAAATCACCATTAATTTCAATGACTCCTAAGGTACACTGGTACAATCCAACGGGTGATAATTTGTGATCTGAAGTCGAACACTCGGCGAAATCTCCCGATTGGGGGTCAATAATGAAAACCCACCGTCGAAAGAGAGGAAACCTTCCATTGAGGCATGAAAGTTCCAAGGTACCAATTAGTTTCTAAGTCTAATTCTTGGATAATGAGTTGAGTTCGATAGGAAAATAATCATCACAGGAAGGCATTAATGTACCCCCCATCAATAACACAAATCGGGTAAAACGATTTGAAGTAGATCAAAGTAACAAGTGATTCGGGACTGACTCAGGGATGGCAGACGCAATAGAAGGATTTAAGGACTGCAGAAAAAAATGTAATCTTATAAAGGAGTATGATCAAGAGAAAAGAATATTTTCCAACCTAGAAACAAAGTGAGTGGAAGGGTGTCATGTTCAAAGGCGACTCTTCCATAAAATACATGTTTAGATATATTTCTTTTCCAATTTCCCCCCCACCATTTTTGGTGAGTACCTCTTAATTTTTACGCAAGCTTGATGAGGATAACATATGCTTGAAATGTAAGATCATCCTTCGGATGAGTCCTTCACAAAATATTTAATGAACCCTAGGAAGGAGTGGTTCGATCCCATATGGGATTTTCTATGTTTTTTTTATGAGTCCAAAGAAAGTAAACTCATTGGTTTTTCATATTTAGAGAGTCTGAAAAACACTTAAAGAAAACTCGAAAATGTCATTTTTCATAAAATAGTTTGGTGAGACAAAAAAAGAGATAATCTACCGCTCAACAAATGTTTTCTTCAATTACTTTAACGAGCGTGAAAATAAAAAGATCGCTTGGCAATCTTTTCATGTTTAGAGAGTCTAAAAAGAGCTTAAAGGGAAGTCCAGTGGGTTCCTTTTTCGTATAACCTTTACGAGTCCGAAAAAGTGATAAAAGTTTACTAGGTTACATTCTCAGGTATTTATGAGCATGAGAAAGAACAAATAATGATCTTGGGATTGTTTTCATTTTTACACAAGGTTAAAACAAAACAAAACTATGCTTGGCATATATTTTATTTTTACACAAGATTCAAACTAAACAAAACTATGCTTGGACCTGATTTCATTTTCACACAATATTGAACCAGAGGAAACTATGCTTGAGGTAGGTCATTTCATTTTTACACAAGCTTGAACTAGAGAAAACTATGCTTGGACTTCCCAACACATAACAAAAGGATTGTTGGTACTTAGCCCCCAACTTAAGGAGCTAGTCGCGTAAGTTCAGCATGAAGTCCAGAGGCTATAAGCATTGCCCCCTAATATTCAATTCATCCAATAAAACAGTAGGAGGACAGGAAATTTCAAATACTGGAAGTAACAGAGTACTTGACTCAATCGAAGAGGGGGAAAAATCTATTTCATTTTTTAACGATCTTGACTCAACACCTACACGAACAAAAATACATACCTTATATTTGGTTGGAAAAATAAGCTACCACTCTTAGAAAAAATCAAATTTTACCTAGTTATTCACAATTTATATGAATAAAAGTTGTATATTTGGAAAGCTAATTCAATTTCCTACGTTTCATTTGGTTACACCATATTCAAATTCATTGTAAACGTACCTTGAATAATCCCTCCAAGTTAACGAATTGTTGTTTTTCCAAGTTTTCATTTCCACTAAGGCATCATGAGAGTCCATCATTAGCTTGCACTCACCTTGGAACAATTGCAATAATCAATTTCCATATTGGAGAACGATTCCTACATGTAGGAATCTCACTTAAACATCTTTTTCTAGGTCCAGTGAATTGTTTCTTGACCTTTTCCCACCAATCATATTTCCCAGTAACTATTCTCCATAGTATCTACCCCCCCATGGCCATATTCATCATTCTAGGGTCAAAAATCCCTCAACCACCATGCATTTTCGGGGCCCTCACTATAGACCAACTAATTAGATGAAACTTCATATTGTTGGATTTTCCACCTTGCCACAAAAACTTTAGAATCTCCTTTTCTATTTTTTATTTTACACTCATTGGAGCCAAGAGAGATGAACATTGATAAATTTGGAGAGAAAATAACACTGATTTGATGAGTGTAATTATCCCTGTTGGACTTAGCCAGTGAGCTCCCTATTGCATAAATTTGACTTGATTTTGTTTAAAAAATTTCTCCATAGGTTAGAAGAAGAATAATGAATAAAAATACACATTCCCAGATATGTGAAAGAATTCCAATCATCTTTCTATGGAAATTGAAAAACATTAGAAATAATTGCAAGAGCATTTTGACTTACATTCTAGAAATATATTTGAATTTTGAGATGATTAATTAAACCTTTGGATGCTTGAGTAAAAATTTCCAAGTTGTATTTGAACCTTTTGGATATGGTGATGGAAGCCCCCCCTCCAAGAGTAGAGTATCATCTGTGAATTAGAAGTGGTTTATGCTTTTCACTCTTCTGACTATTCAAATTCCTAGTAGAAAATCATGATCTTGATCATCCTCAATTTCCTGCTTAAAATTTATGATATGATTATATATAGAAATGGAGATAGGGGGAATATTTCCTTAATCCTCTACTTGCATTAAAAAAATTGGTTGGGTGTCCATTGATCAAGGGTGAAATCCAAGGATTGTTAATACAATCATAAATCCACCATATGAAAATTTCACTGAATCCAAACCAATGGAGAACATCAAAGAGAAAGGAGTGACTAACCCAATCAAATGCATTGGCCATGTAAATCCTAATTATCATCCCTTTGTCTTCTTTAGCTTTAATACTATAAATAAATTCTTGTACTAGAATTATATTATCTCTTATTTTACTTCTCTCCACAAAACCACCTTGATTTTATAAAATGATTTTGGGGAGAAAAAATTTGAGCCTAGATGCTATGTTTTTTTTTGGTTTGTTTGTAATAAGTGTTGTATAGAGAGATCAGTCTGAACCTAGAAAAATACGTTGGATTTTATTATTTAGGTATGAGGGATAAAAGTGCTAAATTTATAACTCTTCCCATTCTAAAGGATTTTTTAACATACTCGGTCATTCACACCAAATCATATTTGATATTTTTCCAACGGACTCTATAAAAGTATTGTAAAAATATTTATCCTAAGAGCTTTATCTAGATCCAATTATGAGATTGTAGCTTGTATTTCCTCTTTCAATACACTCTCCATGATATTTTCATTTTCATCCAAGGATATGGTTGTTGGAATATTTGTCAACATTGCAACTATAAACTCTTGCTCCACACCCTCCTTTTCATTATAGAGTTCTATAAAATGAAGAAAATTTGCTTCCTTAATTTTGTCAAAAGTGTTGACGGTCTCCCCATTGACATACTTTGTTTCTTTAACATTATTCCAGGTCAAATTTATGATGGCACACATCCTCCCCATTGGAAGTGTTTTTTGGTGGAACACATACACGTATGATACACACCTAGTTATTCCAGGTCTCCCCATTGGTATTCTTTGTTGGTGGAACACAAACACCTATGGTACACAATTATACTGATCTGTAAAATGGGGAAAATATTTATCTATCTTTTCCTATGAGCCCCATCCACTTCACAATAATCTAAAAGCTGCTACTATGATATATCTCGGATAGACTTGCGGGTTGAACTAAAATGCATGGCATATACTCAGCAAATCAAAGCCATTATCATATCACCCTGCTTCCCATACACCCAATTATACATGTAATGCTTATATAAAAATCTTAAGGGTGATTATAAATTTAAAACTAAAAGGAAAGTTGAAAGAACTATTAATAGTGTGGGAAGTATAAGTAAACATGTCGGGGCTATTGATGCTCGTTGGTAGCAGGGATATGCTTGTATGATACCAAGGAATATTCTTTGGGGCCATGGATGCTCAATGACAGTGAAGCAATGCTAGGAATAGAAATATGAGGAACACAC
The DNA here is from genome assembly GCA_010110895.2 of Picea sitchensis. Taxonomy (NCBI): domain Eukaryota; kingdom Viridiplantae; phylum Streptophyta; class Pinopsida; order Pinales; family Pinaceae; genus Picea; species Picea sitchensis. The sequence goes on along the minus strand of SNQJ01S0224723.1, from coordinate 550 downwards.
TTATGTATTAGCCAGCTTAAAACTAAAGATCAACGCCCATAGTTGAACTGAAGCTAATCATAAATACAATTTTAATTTAAGAATTTACCTCACTAATTGGTTCACTGCAAATGATATGATAGATAACATGCATGACAATAGGTTATATATTTTCAAGAATTAGGCATTATTGTGGTACCCATAATTATGGAAGCACTAATTGGGATTTTATGAACTTGTCTTCATGTTCAGATATGAAGTTAAGGACCTAAATACATAATGAAAGAGATAACTGGTTATTCTAGTATGTTTCCATTTGTTGTATAAGAAAAACCCTCCTTTTATTTTTTCCCCTCATAAGACAAAATAAATGGAGCCTTGCACCAATCCTAAATATAAAATCCTAACCTACCTGTAATACCATAATGCCTAGGCTTCCACTACCCACAAAGATATGAGTGTAAGTAGTTGGTGATTACCTACTATTTAAGAGTCCTTTGTTGACTATGCACTATTGAGTCTTGTATTGATATTCAAGTTCTTTCTATGGGATGTGCTCGGGAAATCCTCT
>SNQJ01S0224722.1:0-14115 GCA_010110895.2 Picea sitchensis | reverse complement strand
GCGAATGGGTCTTCTAAAATGAAAAACAAATGGTATATACAATGAATTTTTTTTTATTATATATATATATATATATATTTGAATTAATTATTCCATATAATGATTTAAAAAACACCCATTAACAGGGGCATTCAAGATCTTACCATCCAAATTTTCAAGAAGAAATGAATTTTTGCCTTCAGAAGATGCTACCTTAAATGGTCCATACCAAATATGATCGAATTTACCATTTTTTCCTGAATCTTCTTTTCGAGAATCCCACCTCAAAACCAGATCCCCTGGGAGAAAGTTCCTGTCCTTGGCTTTACGATCAAATAATATCTTCATATCATCCTAGTACTTCTACAACTTTTCATCCACTACATCCCTGTGCTACTAAACTTCAATCAGTTGATTTATTTTTCTGGTGAGAGGGTTTGGTTCTTCCTTCTCATCTTGCCATAGTTTCATCACAAGAAGTGTTAGGTTTATGGGTAACACTACATCTGTCCCATATACCATTTGAAAGGGAGAAGTACTGATAGACTTTTTTGTGCCTATCCGATTTGCCCATAGAGCATATTTTAAATGTAAATGCCAAGATTTTTTATTTTCGTTTAAGACTTTCTTGATTATACTAATCAAGCTCTTGTTAGAAGATTTTGCCAAACCATTTCCTTGCGGGTAGTATGTTGTGGAATGACCCAACACAATATTATATTTCTGGCAAAAGCTGACCATTGCCATAGATTTAAAAGCCTGTGCATTGTCTGTGACTATCTTTCTAGGACAACCAAATCTTGACAATATATTCTCTCCTAAAAAGTCTATAACTACTGCATCAGTGGCCTTCCTTGTTGGGATAGCTTCCACCCATTTGGTGAAATAGTCTGTAGCAGTGAGAATCCATCTATGTTGGTGTTGGCAGCCAATTCATTTTTTTATGATCCTATAAGCTGCCTACACCTGTGTCTTGCAAACATCAAGTTTTTTGTCGCATTTCTCAAATAGACGAAATTTACATTTCTTGCGACATTTACACATTTGTCTTTGTTAAGTTTTCACGACTGTAAGCGTGAAAACTTCTCCTTTTGAAGTTGTTTTTCGATCATTACTTGAACTGTCAATATATTTTATGTCCTTACGCCTATTGCGCTTACCTTTTATTGATCATTATACAACTGGCAAGGGTCTCTAATCGGTTCTCATACTTCGATTGATCGTATGACTTGATCTTATTGAGTTTGTAAGGTATTTAGCCTTTGGATTTGCACTTTATATGACTTGCCTGATCATTGATTCTATGAAAATGCATAATGGTTATGATTAAGTTTTTATATATATATGATATAATCCTTATGTTTATCTTTTCATAAATTTTGGCTTGTCGACTATATTAATACCGTTTGGCACCTTGGTTAAACTTTTGATTATATACATTGGCACATATTTGATTTTGGGTTTTGATTTATATGTCGGATTTTTTAAACATTATGGTATAACACTTGCGCGCATTGGTATGCACATTGCATTTTATTGGTTGTACACATGACTTAATGGTTGAACTATTATTATGGAGTGAATAGCTATGAAAATTGGCGGTTGTACTCGGGTAATGAATATTTTTCATGGTAGACTCCACCACCTTCGCATGATCGCATTAATGCTTATCCCTTTTGCTCATTTATTGTTGTTAGCTCGGGTAGTTCTGCTCCTGTGTGTGTTGGTGATTCAAACCCTTCCCTTACCATGTATTCAGCTCCGTGGAACCAGTCGTGCGAGTTGAACCCAATGGCAGTCAAGCCCTGTTGATGTTTGACAATGCCCGCCAAGATTTGGCAGACAGTGGATGGCTTACCTTCGTGAAACGTTTTGAGGGTTTTAACCTTTGTGTAGCACGACAGTTTGCCATGACCTTTGATGGCTGTCGAGCCAAGGTCAGCGATATATAGTTAGAGATTGATGAATAGTTTATCAGCTCGGCTATGGGGTTACCTACCTCAGGACAACGTTGGTTTAAGAATTGCAAGGTCGAGGAAGTGTCGTGGACATTGTTGTTTCAATCGCGCAAAATCACCTCATGTGATAGAGGTATGCCCGTAACTATGATTAAACAACGATGGCACGATATATTAATGCTAATCAAGCAGTTTGTGACCTGTGAAGGTCGATATGGGCTTGTGTTCCTCTACCACCTGCATCTATTGATGAATTTTACAGGGTATCCTCTAAACATGCCATTCTATTTTCATCGGAGCCTATATAAAATGTCCAAAAAGTTTAAGAGGCACAAGGCTGACAACAACCTGTTTCACCATGGGATTATTAAGCTCATCGTTGTTTATCATTTGAATTTTCTTGGTGATAGTTGGAAGGCTTTCATCACCTGTAATGGCTTTGAAGACACCGACCCTGTACAGGTTGATAAACCCGTGGTAATTGAAACCAAGCCCGAACCGCCTGTACCCTTGCATCTTCTACTGCCTAAACCCTCGGCCAACCCTCCTATCGACTTACCTGACACTGTAATTAAGAGTGCAGAATCCATTACAAAGCCTATGAGAAAAAATCCCAAGGCAAACATTGTTGCAAATGCCAAAGGGAAAAGGAATGCCCGACTCATTTCGAGAATGGCCAAAAACAAGCCGAAACCCTCTGTCGAGTCTAACCCTATAGTTCTGAGCGAGGATTCTGATTATGATATTCAACGTTTTCTGGCCAGTGAGTACCCCTGCTCGCAAGGTTTATGTCCTGAAACCTCATATGATTTTGTATAAAACCTACCCCCTTGCCTAAAGGATGACCCTAACTACCCAGACATTAAGTTGCCTTGTGAAACCTTCGGTCATTTGTCCAAACCCTCAAAACCCACACAGTCACCCTGTTTCCAATGCAATTCATGGTTAGAACGATATTTTATTGATGTTCCTATACTCCAGTCAAAGATTCAATCACTGGAAGACCATATTGCAGTGCTAACCAGTCAAAAATCCAAGCTCCAAACAACAGATAAAAAGAAAAAAACAACCGGCTCCATCCTGTTCAAAAATGTGGAATCAGCCACGGTTGTTGTAAATTCCAAGCTGGCATAATCAAGCAGCCTCGTCACTACACAGGTATGGTTTTGACATCGTTTGTTTTGTAAATAATCTAGTTTGATATAATGATTTGAATTCAGCTTTTAAATAGTTTTATCACTCATCTAAATGCCTCTATCATTCGGTGATCATCCTGTACATGGCTTCGTTTTGATAAAAATTGAAAGAATTTCGATATATGATTTGCTCATAGATTTGTATTTGGATTGGAATGGTTATTCGTTTGGATTTCATTTGCTAAGTTTGTCTGAGTGAAACAACAAAAGTAATGGTGTGTTTTCAATTCAATTCGTTTTGTGCCCACTCCCAATAGGAAGTTTTTATGCTTAATTTAGAAAAATGATTTTGCTCGGATTCGATTTCGTTATCATTGGTATGCTATGATTGGTAAATGTCTTCGGAAGGATACTTGTTACGATGCTGTGTCATGTGATGTTCTATATTTGATTGTTTCCAAGTTAAGGATAATGAATCTGTTTCTTTGATGAAAACAATACGCTCAAATAACATTCGCGCTCGAATCGGGAAATGAATTTGAATCATAACAACTATGTGAAAACCTTAGCCAATCGATTCGCTCTTATTCTAATTTGGCAAGTTTGTCCTATGAGTCGAGTTTAGATTATAATTGATGCTCTATATTTTAGATTTGTGAAATGAATTGGTCAAACCCTGTTATGATTTGTTTGATTGAAACGATTGTGACCAAAATTAATCGATCTTGTTTGCTTGCTGTGCAAGGATCAACGATCGAAATCTATAACAAATTATGTTTGATTGATCCTGTTACGATTTTGGTTATGTGTTAGTTATGGTTTGAATTTGTTCACAACCTAAATCGCTTGCTATACAGTTATTGTGATAATCCTGTTCGATTCGATGATTTCTCCTGTTGATGAGACAAGTATAACGAAGTGTTTGCGATTTGTTTTGTTTTCAATTGAATATCAAAACGATCTCATAAGAGAGGGATTCGATTTGTTGAGAAACGATTATGACGCTGTTACATATGATTTCATTTACCCGATTTATGACAATAATCGAAACAGAGTATTTCTATCTTTGTATTCAATTAAATGATATGAATCTTTTTGCTATATCATTACAGCTATAACAATTGGAAAATGATTTTGTTGGATTGGATCGTATCTCTTGTTTAACAATCACATACGATATGTTTGATTATTGGTTTCAATTGGATATGAAACAATCTTATTACTGTTCGATTATGACTCTGTGGACCCGATTTTGTGGTAACAAAAGAACAGAGTATTCCTATCTCTGTGTTCGGTTGAATCATTTTTTATCCTGTTTAATGTTGAATGATAAAATCATTTTAATCTCAATGATTCGTTTTCAAATGGTTATTGGAAGATAATTGGATTTAATTCTTTTAAAATATTTTGAATCGATTCTGATGCTGATTCTGTATCTCATTTAGACTAGCTACAAAATTGCATGATTCTATAGCTAGTCTATAGAATTTAATTTTTATCATTTTATTAATAAAAGAGTCTTCTAACTCGTCTATTTTGGACCCTTTTCAGGTGAATTCGAATTGCATGGGATTTCATGGACAGTCTATAGGATATTTGGATGTTTTAGTTTTATTTTAGTTTCTTAGTTTAGACAACTTTGGGATATCTTCCTAGATTATGTAAACAGTTTGATAACTTCCACAGGGAGGTTTTACCCTATGGAAAAACTTATAAATACTTATTATTTTTGTAATAAGATGATCCTGATTCGTGGGAGAACAAGGATATGGATATCTAATAGAGACTGAGACAGAAATTGATGTTCTGCTACAACTTTAGATTTTCATAATATCAATCTTTTGTTTCATGTTTATGTTATCAATTTGCATTTGGTTAATGACTACTTTAGCTATCTTAGTCTTTTGAAAATGATATGAATTAATTAATATGATCCATATCTAATTTCTTCCAGTATTTAAAAAACATAGCAATTACTTGATTCAGTTTGTGAATGACAGATTTCTCTTCTTCATTAATTGAATTATTAAGTATAAGTTTTTGCATAACAGGTTTACATAATTGCAGAGATTTATAAATCATATAATTGTTATGATTTTTTATGTCTTGTTTGTCCTGTAAACAAACTTAAAGAGCATCACAACTATCGTTTACGAGAAGCTTTTGGATTATTCGGTGTGAGTTTCCTTCCTCCGATCTGCTTGAACAATCATCATACACAGGACAAATATGGAGCGTTTCCAGGTATGTTTGTTGTTATTTGTTTAGTATATTTGTTAGTATTTTAGTTAGATATATGTGTAGTTAGTATATTAGATTGTTTAATTTCAATAAGTTTTATTTCTTGTTCATAAAATCAAAAAATCAACAAAAATATCTTTCTCTGTCTTAGGGCAGAAAGCAAATGAGTTTTCCAGGTTTTATTTAAATCTGTATTTTGTAGATATTGTGCATTTTGTGAATAAGTTATATTGCAGTTAGTAGTTAGTATAGTAGTAATTAGTAGTAGTTAGTTTAGTTTAGTTTGTTTTAATAATTAGTTTTAGTTTAGTTTGTTTTATTTAGTTTTAGTTAGTTTAGTTTGTTTTTAGTTAATTTAGTTTGTTTAGTTTTAGTTAGATTAGTTAGTTTAGATTAGTTCTCTTTTGTTTTCTTAGGATCTTAGATCGGCTAACGGAGCCACTAAGCCCGTCAGGGTGGTTCATTCCAAATGGCTTGGGTTATTAGACAACCCCGGACTGGTTCCACTCTCTCAGTTGACGGATGGTCAATTTCGCCCGTCAATAGTTGGGCACTTGAATGAGGATTTATCTCACCTATGAAGTCAAGTCCCCATTGCTGAAAAGGAGCTTATGTCTTGACAGGGACTAATGGCATCACTGGTAGCTTATGTTTCCTTGTAAAAAATTGGCAAGGGTTGCAAGATCGTACCTTAGCATTTACATCTGGGAAAAGTTTAGGCCAGTAATAACTAGCCCTCAGGATTTTATATGCTGTAGCTCTCCAAGCATGGTGTCCTCCACAGACTCCTTCATGAAATTGACTTATAACTTCCTTTGTTTCTGACCAGACAGACTAAGAGGAAACTAAGCGGGTCTTTCCAGTATAATTGTTTCTCGAAAATACAGTATTTAACTGCATGCAGCTTCANCATTTCAAGGTTAATAAGTATGCTACTATGTCCTTGTACCAATTTGACAACGTGAATTTCTCCTCGATCTTGTTTTCAACTATTTGGTCATCAAGTTCATTCACATATATCCATCCTTCTTCCTCTTGAGCATTGTTTATCCCAAGAGCCCTGAAATTGGATTCAGCTAAACGTTTAGCTAAACCCTATCCTTTTACCAATTTGGTCGGTTTAACCTCCAAGTCAAACTCTTGAATTTTTGCAAGCCATCTTCCTCTTTTACCATCACTGTCTTCTTGAACCAAGATATCTTTTATAGCACTAGTGGGTACATATGCGATCACTTTAGAATGTAACACATACGTTCTGAAAGATTTCAATGCTTTTACCATAGCATAATCTTGATTTTTCATTATATTGTATTTAAGTTCAACATCTCGGAGGCTTTTGCTAAAGAAGGCTATAGTTTGCTCAAAACCTTCTTCATTCTTCTGAAGGAGTACAGCAGCAAGCGTGTGTTCAGAGGCAAATGAAAAAATGAAAAAATCTTTAAGATAATCTGGGCTCGCTAGTACTGGTGCCTCACTTATAACTTTCTTAATGTGGGCAAAGGATGCCTTAGCCTCGACTGTCCACTTTACTTCGTTGTTTTTTCTAAGCATATCTGTAATCAATTTAACAATTTTAGCAAAGTTAGGAATAAATGTTCTCAAGAAATTTATTTTCCCTAAATATGATTGAGTTTCTTTAACATTCCTAGGAATAGCTATTGTATCTATAGCCTCTACTCTTTTAGGATCAATCCTGATTCCATATCGGGATACTATATGACCCAACAACTTGCCTTCCTGCATAGTGAAATGAGACTTTTTAGGATTTAAGGATAGACCAAACCTATGACATTTTTCAAATGTTTGTTTGAGATGAATCATATGGTCTTCATTGGATTTTGAAAAAACAGTAAGATCATCCAAATAGATGACTACAAACTTGTCTCGTTCACCGACGAAAGAAATATCCATTGCGCGTTGAAAAGTAGCTCCTGCATTCATTAGTCCAAACGACATTTTATCATACGTAAACGTGCCCCAAGGAGTGGTAAATGCGGTTTTTTCTTTGTCAAGATCGCTGACAACAATCTGATTATAACCTGAAAATCCATCAATCATGGACATTTTATTAGCCCCTACTACTTTTTCAAGGACATGGTCCATTTTAGGTAGAGGATAATTATCTTTGAGAGAAGATTTATTAAGATTCCTGAAATCAACACATAATCTGATTTCCCCATTTTTCTTTCTAACTGAAACCAGATTAGCTACCCAGTCAGAATATCTTAGGGGAACAATTATCTTAGCGTCCAGAAGTTTTTTAACTTCTCGTTCGATAACAGGTAATAAAATAGGGTTAAATTGTCGGAGTTTTTGTTTGAAAGGTTTGACACCTGGTTTCAGAGGTATTTTATGTTCTATCACAGAAGTGTCATATGTTTTCAGCTCTTCGTACAACCATGCAAAAACATCTTTATATTTTCTTAACAGCTCCGTATATTTATTTTTTTTCTGTTGATAAATATTTAGATATTTTGACTGTTCGGGGGTTATCTACAGTTCCTATATTACAGTCTTCAACCTCCTCTAGTTGGGGTTGTAGAGTAGTTTTAGAAGGGATATCATCTTTATTAAAAAGTCTTTCCAAAGGGATTAGACCCTTGGGAATTTGGTTGTTCTTAAGGACAAGCATTCGGTGGTTTGCAATTTTATCATGAAATTCTTTAGAATCCTCCCCTTCTTGCATGATCCATATAGGATCATTTTGATTTTCCTGATCGGTATGTGTTTCTGCGAATTCATTTAAAGATTCTAGAAACTTTCGAAGTTGTTCATCGTATTCAAAAACCTGCCAATGTTGTGTATTATTTTGTATTGAAGGGTGATGTCTCATTTGTATATGATATTTTAAATTTAAAGCGGTCGGAGGTGTAAAATTGACGCAGCTTTGGCTAAAGCATCAACTTGTTGATTCTTGGATCGTGGGATGAAATGAAAATTCACAGAAGTGAATAAGTTCTCTATTAAATCCCAAACACAATTCCTATAGGATCATAATCTAGGATGCTTAGCCTGATATTGACGATTCACTTGTTTTATAATTAATTCTGCGTCACCAAATACTTCGAGATTCTTAATCTTCATCTTTCTAGCATCTTCTAGTCCTATCACTAAAGCTTCATATTCACAAACATTATTTGTACAATATGTATACCACTGGAGCCTATATGAAAAAGGAATAACAAATTGATCATTGGGAGCGATAAGAAGTGCTCCTGCCCCAGCTCCAAGATGGGAGGAAGCACCATCAAAATACATTTTCCATATACCAGTACTATATACATTTTTCTCGATTTCCTTTTTTTCAATTTTTTGTTCTGTACATTTATCATCTATATCTACTTCAAAATCATCATCTAAAGATAATATACAATTTCCTAAATCTTGGTCAGCAATATAAACTGGATGATTGTTAGGATTTTTTGGGTCGCCTATAGTAAATGCTAACCTAGTCTCTCTGTAAAGACGAGTAAATTGACCTCTGAAAACTGGAATTGTAGCGTAAGTCATATCTAGCTGGAGAGATCCTCCAAGCTTAGCACCCCATGATCTAGATAATAACATACCATATTTTGGGGGGATGTCAGCGAATACTACATCCATAAGAATACTTTTAGCAGGTATTTGAGCCAAACCTACCACTAGGTATTTAATCATACCTATACATTTCACTTTTCTCGAATCGAAAGAATATAAATCGCCATAGGGTCTTGTGATTTCGAGACCAAGTTTTTCCATTATTGCCTTAGGCATAACATTATGAGACGCTCCAGAATCCAACATACAATTATGGAGAAGTTGATCAAATAGGGTTAATGTAATATAAAAAGGAGCTACTGTGTCTCTTGCACCTTCGACATGTGGACCGAAAACTAAGATAGGTTTATCATCCTCTAAATTAATAGCGTCAGCCTGGATTTTGTCTTCAAAAAAATTAATCATTTTAGCGATTTGTTTTCTGTATACAGGGTTTTTAGCTAACTCGACAAGAGGAATAGGAATTTTGATTTTATTTATTTCGTTTTCCAAATTAAAGTTTCCTAGAGCCTTGTCGTTTTCGATGTTCGGGGCGTCCATACCTTTCTTCTCAATTTTGCGTTGAGATGTGCCCTTATTTTCTTTTATCAGAGCTTGTGTCTTTACAGGAGGTGTTGCTACTATTTCTAACTGTACAGGTTGTGAATCAACTTTGTTTTTCTTTGCAGACTGTTTATTTGCAACTTTTGAGGTTTCCTCATCAGTTTCTTTTCTTGGCAAAATCTTTTTTGTCGGAACATTTGGGAGATTTTTATTTCTTGGTCTCAAATTATACTTTCCTTGTAATTCAGCGATAATATCATCTGCAATATTTTGATATGTGCAATCATCAGTAATATTATTGCTAATCTGTTCTTTCGATGAACTTTCCTTACTCAAAGATGCTTCGTAATCCTGTCTAGACAAATAAGGGGATTTATTGTCATCGCCAAGATTACTAATATCTTCGTCGAGCTCCTCAAAATATCCTAAATCTTCCTCTCCTATGTAGTTTTCACTTTTAAAAGGTATTTGAATTTTTTGATCTTCATTTTTAATTATTTTATGTGGTCCCTGAGGCTCAGGGTTTCTTCGGAAATCCTTTCTGGGAAAATTATCTCTTTTAGATTTCTCTAGCTTCATTTTCGAGACCTTGTTTGAGAGTTCTCGAATGACCCTAGCCATCTCTTCCATTTTATCTCCAGAAGATTTACCTGAGCATGAAGTTCCACCTTGCTCTTTAAATTTTTTATTTTCTTTGTTTCCATTTTTGGTTTTTGCTTTAAGCTTCCCTGATGCCATCATATTGGATTCAATTTCAACTGCATCATCCTGCATTTTAGAGAGATCTAATGATCTCCTTTCTCTCAACAGTAAATCAAAGTCAGGATCAAAAGTGCCGGAAAAAGTCACTTTTGATGCAGGTTGTGAAGGTTTAACTTCGACTGAAATTTTATTGTACAATTTATTGAACCTTTGTGTGAACTCTATAATTGGCTCAGAGTTTTTCTTTCTGAGAGATCCGAATTCTGTTAAATAGTAGAGGTGATCTTTTCTCTCTCCCCATTTTCTGATAAATGCACTTTCTAGTTCTTCATAGGATCTTAATGATCCAGCTGGTAAGGATCGAAACCAGGTCCTCACCTGTCCCTCAAAAGTTTGAACAAGTAATCTGGAATAAACGTCTTCATGTTCTATTCCGAGTATGTCTGCAAATTGATCGAAAAAGTTTATATGTTCTTGGGCGGTCAAATCACTTTCCCCTGTAAACTTCAGAAGGATTTTCATATAGTTCTCAAGAAGATCATGAAGAGGAATAGGAAGAACAAGAGGAGCATATCTTGCAGCCACTTTAGCGAAAATCCCAGGAAGCGGTACTTGACCACCTCCAGGGGCACCGCCTCCAACTCCAACACCTCCTTTTGTGGCCATCGTTAGATTTGGGACTGAAGTTTGGACAATGTGAGGAGAAGATTCTGGGAAATATGGAGAAGAAACTTCAGGAAATGAGAAAGTATCAAATGAAGGGGGAAATGAAAGTGATCTTTCAAGAGTTTCTGATGAGTTTGATTGTGTAAAATTAGGCTGATCTATAGTATATGTGGATAAAAAGATTTGTTTAAGTGATTTTCATGATTTTAAATTTTTTTCCAGATCAGAGACTGGCGAGGTCTGTTTACTATCCGGGTTATTTTTGGTGTTCTTATGGCTACTAACCAGTTTATTTAATGTGGAGTCACCAAGTGAAAAATAATTTAGCCTTAGAAGGTTTTATGTTCTTGTTCACTATCAACAACAGAAAATGTCAATGTCGTTATTCCTAGGGAAAAGATTCATTTCTTCATTCCCCGACAATGGCACCAAAAAGATGTTGTTCCTGAGTTTATGTTTTAAGGCTATAAAACATACCGTGAAGGCATCCGTAAATGATTTTAAAGGAATGATTTAGAAAAAGTATTTTTAAAGAAGGTTAAGGCAAAATCAGTTTCTCAACTGTCTTTGTCTTGCTTCTTGTTGTTCTTGGATGCTAATGTCACATTCAATAGCAGCCCATGATCGTTCTAGTTCTGCCCGGTTGGTTGTTGTCTATAAAATGGTGTTAAATAGGTTTAAAGCGATGCTAGTTTGGTCTTGTAGTCCGGGTTCTATGTTAGGTTGTCTGCTACTAGGGACAGTCATGGATAAAGAAAGTTTTTTAAGGTTTATAAAGGGATTTTAACCAATTTGTCACTTCATATTTCCTGAGATGAGATCAAAGAAAAACAATTTTAAAATCTAAAACAGTAATATAAAACACATTCAAGGTTGTTTCCTGGTTTTATAACAATTTCGATAATTTTAAACAACAAATGAACATTACATAGAAATATAAGGATTTTATCACGAAAGAATCTTATATTTCAACAGACAATGATGAAAGAAAAAGACAATTTCTAACAAGGGTTAAGAATTAAGGAACAAAAGCTTTACAGGTCTTAAAATTGCTAAAGCAATTTCAGAGGAAAGACTGTAAATCTTTTAACATCCAAACCAAACTAAAAATATAAACTGATGTATATAAATTCAAATTGATTTACTTGTTAGATATATCATTAAAAGGAAAAATTCAACGGAATATGATAAACAGGGAGAAGACACATAGTTACAAAGTTACAGGATTGAGAATCTTGTTTGCGCTTTGTATTCCGATGTATTTCAAAACTGATATTACAAAAATTGGCTCTCTCCAAAATTTCTGAAGCCTTTTCTCAGCCTTTTGAAATTATATTTATACCTTTTCTTCAAAGTTTCACGTTGGTAACTAACCAACTCCCTAATATTATGGTTACATAAAATAATGTCAACCGTTTACAATTTATTTTAAAATTCTAATAATAAAAACATTTAAAAGAGTTTTAAGTTTGCGTTGACGAACTTCCTTTCTCTGTTTCAACGCACTGAACACATTTTCCCAAAAAATTTACTAAAATCCTGGGAGCCTCGGGTATCTCATTTGCTTCAAATGAGAAAAATCTCCTCTGTAATTCGGATAATCGACTTTCTATCATACTTTCTGTGAATTTAACTGTTTTTAACTTTAATCTCAAAGTCACCATCCACTTGTTAATCTCTGTGATGTTGATCAATTTGATGTTCTAAATTTATGCTTTCTTTTCCTCGAGCTCTTCTCTAAATCTCATTTGATGCTTGGCTATATTGACTTCACCTAACAACCCAGAACAACCATCCGTTCTGATATTCAATGAATCTTTTTCAACGAGATCGAAGATTCCTTGGCAATATTCGTTAACTTCTTTTGTGATTCTTTTATATTCAGCCAATTTTGATTCCCAGACTTTTATCATTATATCCCCTTTTACCTATTCAGAAATAGATAATTTCTTATTTTTTCCAATTTCTACTTTTAATGAGGAAGCCACTGCTTTTTGAAAAGTAGTCCTTGCTTCCTTCGCTTCTCTTTCTTTCTGGAACACATTTTCCATGGACTTATTTGATTCCTAAAAATAATTCTGAATTATTTCCAGATTCCATAATACTTTTCGTTGTTCCTCCTCTATTCTTGCATATATTTCCGATGCCTGTGTCCTGAAATGTCCAAGTTCAACTACCTGGTTAGTAATAAAATTAATCTTATCATGCAACTGTTTATTTTCTTCTCCTAGATTTTGAACTTGTTCCTCTGTGACCTGTATTAGATGTTTTGCCTCATTTAAATCTTTATTTAATTTTTGGATTTCTTGCATATCTTTGAGTCTAGCTTGTTCTAGACCCTTTTGTATTCCCCAACCAATATTTCTTTCATTTTCCTTCAGTCTATCTTGCAACTAGGTTATTTCTTGATCCTTCTGTTCAAGCATAGTTGTTACGTTTCCTACAGAATATATATTAGTTGATGCTATAGCACCCATTGTTCCTGCTAATTCTGCAGTGAACTCTCCTTCCTTGAGTTTCTTCCCATCTATGATAACTATATGCTTCTTAATCGATCTTTCTCCTACAGGATGAATTTCCTGATTCAAAACAACTTTTCTCTTTTTGCTGAAAAAATAACCTGACGAGGGGATTTCATCTCTTGAAATCAGCTCTAGGTCACTGACATACAAACATCCTTCATGAGGGGTTCCGAAAGTAGACTATCATGGAGTTAAATATGTAATAGGGCTACCAAGTTATTTTGAAGCAGTTCCTCCAATATTTTCTGGAATATCATCAAGAATTATTGGACTTGTTTCCAATCCTTTTCCTTTGTCTGTCCCTGGTTCTTTTATCTGAGAACCCTCTGTGTTTTGAGGAGGTATTTCAGAATCCTTCAACTTATATTTGTCATTTGATTTATCCTGAGTATCAGTTTCAAACCCTGGAGGGGTTTCTTCCTGTTCTGTCAATGAGGTCGATATTTCACCTTGTAAAATATTTGGCAGACAACTTCACCTATGTCTTTGAAAAGATGCAAACCCAGCCTGTGAGTCAGATGACAAGGCCTGTACTCTGTTCTGCACTTACTCATAAGATTTAACATCTTTGAAAATATCATCATAAATAGAAACTTCATGTTCATATGCTTTTAAATTACAGTGTATGTAATGTTGACTAATTATTTGGTAAGGGTCATGTTTTCTGTGCTTGATGTTTACTAACTTTACTTCCTCCAATGACTCGGCCTCCACCTTAGAATGACCTAAATTTGATAAAGTAAATTTCCCGACATTGACTGGGAAAGATGGCCATGATTTTTTCTGAAGGGCTTTTAATTCTAACCCAATACCACCCTTGGCTAATTGATA
>SNQJ01S0224721.1:0-14757 GCA_010110895.2 Picea sitchensis | reverse complement strand
TTCAGGTGTCCTCTCTATTAGGAAATTTTTCAATCCTTCCATGATCTCCCCTTTTAAACCCTCCATCATCTCTTGTAGTTCATCTTTTGTTATTGTATTCTTTTGTAAATCATTTATATCCCTACGCATTTCTTCACCTTCATCAAGAGTCCATGTAGGATTGTATGGAGGCTTATTTGGTGTAGAAGTTCCCTTTTTGGGTGGCATGTTGGCCAAGTATCACTTTTGAACCTTGATTTTGAGGTGGTTTTGCTAGACAATATTTCTTCTACTGTATCTCCAAAGTTTCGACCCTTCTGGGTATGAAACTTTCTTTTTTGTAGTTCTTTGATATTTCTTCTCTGCAATCCCACATGTCTGATCAAAATTGGATGTGCCAAGTGGAATTTACGGTAACTTCCCCACAACTTGTTGATTTTTGGCCTTTCCAGGAGATCTCACTTGTATAGCGTGCCCCACACAAAATAATTGATATAAAATTATGAAACTCATACCAGAACTACTACAAAGTGTCCACTATCCAATGCAACCAGTCACACTCAATTTGGATACTCTAGGAATAAGTTATGATTGTTTTACCTAGAACACCTTCTTGAGACTAGTTAGATCCGCTATCTTCCACATGGTGTATCTACAAATGTAAGATGACCCAGAAGCTGAAATTTTTACCACATATACCTTATTAATTTATGTGAATAGCCTCCAAATTTCAGCATCTGAAACATTACATAAAAAAATTTATAGTGAAAATTCCGCAATGACGCAGTTCAGGATGATTCCAGAACCCTATCTTGCACAGGCTGTATCTGCGAAAGTATAAGGCCTCAGGAGCGTAAATTTTAACCCAATGTACCTTGATCTGTATGCTAAATATCCTCCAAGTCGTTCCTTCTGAAACGTTGTAGAAAAAAAGTTATAGCAAAAATGCCAAGGTGTCTCAGATGTAGCAGTGGAACCCGAAGACCTTGAGCTCTGATACCATATGTTAGGAACCAAATATCAATATAGCATAGAAAAACCTCAAAATAAGTACTCAATGCCTTGAAAAGGAGAGAAATTCAGATAATAAGCCTCTTCAAGGGGGCAACCTCCTTATGCCCACATAAATGTACAATTACAAGATGATTCCAAATGAAAATGTCTCATTGGTATATATAGGAGACTAGGAGGTATAATTACAACTAATAGACTAAAGCCGACATAAATAAAATAAAATTGTTAATGTAATATGCCCCAATTAAGCGGTAATGAGCCATTATTTAGGGTTTAACAAAAGGATACTGGTCATAGTAGTTGAATGCATCGTTTTTCTCTTTGCATGTGAATCTATTGTTTTCTTTGTCCAAAATTCTTGTAAGTTAATCCCGATTTTGTGCTTAGTGTTGCTCCGAGTTGTTTTGTATTTTTTATTGATATCCTTCTGCAAAACCTCCGACACCGATCGACCTCTTCATACGACGCTAACGTGGCACCATTGACTCGAGATATATGGTAATGCAAACTGGTGACTTAAATCGCGAGTATTAATAGAAGTCATAACTCTCTTTCAATTTCGTGTTCCTAAACTAATCCTGGGGATCGCCGATGCCAAAAAGATATCCGGGGTCGGTGATTGGGGAAAAACCTATCGCATACTTTCCTTTGGGTTAGTTCCTTCGGAAATTCCCGATGCCGAAATATTTTGGGAATCAGGAATCGGGAAAAAACTTTTAGCATCGTCGAAAAGTTCATTGTGATTTGTTTTTCTCTGACTCCGATGAGCGCATCGGGTATCGGCTATCGGTGATAACATTTCTTTATTTTGAAGTATTTACTCATTTCTCCTTTTCCCGATGCCGAAAGGGATCAACAATCAGTGATCTCCACAGTGATGCTTGTCATAAAAGAAGACTCCTGCCTGTCGATGCCGAATTTATTAAGCACGTCAGGTGAAGTGCTTTGGCTATCTGATTCCTTATTTAAATGTTAAATCTTTTAAGTCGAGGATTTTCATAGTTTCAAGCAAAATTTTCAAAGACTTAATGAGACTCAAAAATGGTAAGCAAACACAACATTTCCAAAATGGAGACGAATCAGACAATGCAAAGAGATCAAGTGGTATTCAAAAAGTAAAATTGGACATAGACTTTTAGGATGCGTTGAGTGCTCAACAAATGGTGACTTCCTAGGCGAAAGGAGAATCTTTGTTCTTCCTTCAAGCTCGACTGATGCAAAAGATGGTGGAGAACTTAATTGGTTTTAAATCAGAGCCTCTTTTACCTTTGCATTCAAAATTCTTCGGTTGATGCTTCCGAGTCTGCCTGTGGGGTTTTTAACCTTTATTCCTCCTTCGTTTCCTATAACTCTGACTCATGCCCTTTTTGACAAAAATCTAGTAAAGTATTCACTGCCCTGAAGCCTTTAGTTACCTTAAATCATTTTCTATGGTGTTGCTTCGCTGCCAACGAGCGTCCATAGCCCCGACAGAGTCACCCCAACATCACAGACTTTGCTCCGCTGCTAGCGAGTTTCCATAGTCCCGACGGAGATATCTGCATACCCTCTCCTATTGTTCAGTCTTTTGATAATATCAATTTTATTTTGGCATGATGCCCCGAGGGAGTGGGAGAGGATGATGTCTGTTTATTTTGAAAAGTGATATGGTTAAGGTGGATCCTTTGCTAGCTTTGTCTTCGGGGTTCATGTATTCATTTTCATCTTTCATTCTTTCCCTTAAGGTCTTACCAAACCACTAAGCAGACACTTCTAACATTTCTCCAAAGTTGTTCATTTGTGCAGGTTAGATAGAGGACTACTCAAAGCAACCACAGGTCCTCAATGCTTCTTGTGTTTTATATGAGAGATGCGTTAAGAAAAGAGTTCACTATGTCACATGATTTAAATTCGATCATTGTCTCGCTAAACACAACCTTCAAAAGCGCAAAATTCCAAAAGCAAAAGAAAAATAAAAATAAAAATGCATTTCGCAATCATGAAAACATTCATACAAAACACAAAACATTTTCATTTATTTATTTATTTTATTGGAAATATTGTTTGAGGGCTTGGCCATTTACTAAGAGGGCGTCAAGTTCCCCCCTCAGATTCTGTAACCGATAAGTGTCTGCCCCAATCTTCTCAGCCACCTGGAAAGGTCCAAGCCACATATTATGAAACTTAGAATGCTTCCCTTTTGGCTCATTTTATCTATCCCATTTTAGGACTAAGTCTCCTACTTCAAAAAATTTCTCTTTAGCCTTATGCTTATCAAACCATATTTTCACTATCTGTTGGTGAGCTAGAAATTTTGACTTAGCCTTTTCTCTCTCTTCTTCTAGCATGAGCAGAGTATCAATTCTTTGTTGTATGACCGATGAAGGTTCCCCGCTGGAATTTTGGGCTAGTTGAAGAGATGGAAGATAAAGCCCATTTGGGAGAATGGCTTCCTGCCCATAAACCAGAAAGTACGGGGAATTTACTATAGCTTCCTTGGGTGTGACCCTATCGGCCCATAGAGCATTATGGAGTAGATTATGCCAATTCCTTTAGTTATCTGCAACCGTCTTTTTTAATATTCTCGCTAGGTTCTTATTGGTTGATTCTTCCACCTCGTTTCCCTGTGGATAATAATTTGCAGAGTACCTAATTATGATTCCTTTGTCTAGAGAAAAATCTGTCAATAGAGTGGAAGAAAAATAACCTGCATTATCAAAAAATAGAACAGAAGGGACACCAAACCTTGTGAGCAACTATTGTTCTATGAATTGGATCACCACCTTCTCGTTTACATGAGTCAGAGAGATGGCCTCTGCCCACTTAGTGAAATAATCGGTGGAAGTAAGTATATACTTGTGTTGTTTCGAAGAACTGGGTGTAATTTATCCTATGATATTCAACCCCCATTGCTCAAAAGGCCTAGAGACAGTCACTGGTTGGAGTGGGACTGTTTCTCTCTTCTCCCTCCCAACGCTTATTTGACAAGTTTTGCAGTTTCTAGCATAGGTGTGAGCATCTTTGAATAAGGTGGGCCAATAATAGCCAGCTCTCAGTATCTTATGAGCGGTGGTGTTTCCTGTGAAATGTTCGTCGACAGGGCCATCATAGAGCTCCTTCAGAGCTTTGTATGTGTCTTCATGTTCGAGACATCTTAACAGTACCCCATCATAATTAATCTAGAAGAGTATCGAATTTATGAGGTGATATTGTGCAGACTTTAACTTGAGAGCTCTCCTTTCCCTAGGATTGAGATTTTCTAGACGAGTCCCATGGTGCAAGAGATAAGTCAAATTCTCATACCAAGACTCTAGCCCTGGGGAAATATATGATATTTCACCACACCATAATTCCATTTCATTCTCCCATCTGAAATCTTCATTTACTTGGTCTTGGGCTTTGACTGTGAGTTTGCATAACCCTTGCCCTTTAACTAGTTTGGTAGGTTTTATATCTAGATCAAATTCTTGAACTACTGCCATCTAGTTCCCTCTTCTCTCCCCCATTTCCTGTTGAGTGAATAGGGATCAGACCACAGGGCGAGCCATGATTACTTTGGTGTGGTTCTTGAGGATGTAAGACCTAAAGTGTTTTACTGCCTTATATACTACATAGGCTTGTTTATCAACGGAAAGATAATTTAGTTCGGCTCCTTAGAGATTAGTGCTCATGAATGACACTGGAGCCTCGTTGTTGTCATTATCCTTCTGAGTCAATACTACAACTAACAACTGGTCAGAGGTGAAAGTATAGAGGAAGAAATCCCTATTGAAATCAGGACTTCATAACATGGGCGCATGGGATATAGTGGTTTTAATATTGTTGAAAGCATCCTTTCGTTCATCATCCCACTTAAATTTGACATCTTTGTGAATCATATTTTGTAAGGGTTTGATAGTTTCTGTGAAATCGAGAGTGAATTTCCTCACGAAATTAATTTGCCCGAAAAAAGATTGCATAGCTTTCTTGTTGTGAGGCAACGTGAGTTGAGCTATGGCCTTAATCCTTTTTGGGTCTATGCAAATGCCTTCTTGAGATATAATGTGGCCTAGAAGCTTACCTTCCTTGATGATGAAAATAGTTTTCTTGGGATTTAAGGATATACCGTATCTCATACACCTTTCGAAAATCCAAGTTAAGTGTTGGATGTGCTCTTCTCTGTTCTTTGAATACACAATTACGTCGTCCATATACACTACCACACACTTGTTGATTAGTCCCCAAAATTCTACGTCGATGGCCCTTTGGAAGGTCGCCCTTGCGTTGATTAACCGAAAATGCATGCGTTTATAAGCAGAGGTTCCCCACTTGGTTCAGAAGGTAGTTTTCAAACGATCTTCTTCTAAAACCAGGACTTGGCTGTAACTTGAGAAACCGTCCAGTAGAGAGAAAATATCTGAGCCAGACATGGTCTGCAGGAGTTGCTCCATTGGTGGGACTGGGTAATTGTCCTTTTCTGAAGCTCTGTTGAGGTTCCTAAAATCTACGCATAAGCGAATTTCTCCAGACTTTTTTCTCACAGGAACCAATTTTTCTACCCACGCGGAATGCCTAACCTAGAAGATGATATTGGTATCTAAAAGTTTCTTTAATTCCTGATACATGAGAGGTTCCAGGGATGGCTGATACTTTCAGAGATTTTGTTGGAAGGGTTTCATCTCAGGTTTTAACGGTATAGTGTGTTGAATGATACAAGTGTCATAAGTTTTCAGATCTCGGTAGGACCATGCAAATACATCTTGATATTGTCTGAATAGTTTGAGATAAGCCTTTCTTTCCTCTTTAGATATAGTCTGGCTGAGATTCACATTCTTTGGATTTTCTGGGGTTCCGAGATTTATAGTTTCATGTAGGGGAGAGGAGCTATCGGTCTTTGCATTTTTAGGCCCCCTAAATCATTCTTTCAGGTCAAACAGATTTTCCAAATTAGCTATCCCTTTAGGGATGGTGTGAGATTTCAATCTGTCAATAGGTTGACCTATCCGAGGATCAATTTCTGTCGATTTCTCCTGGAATACTTCATCGACGATGGAAAAATATTTGAAATTGTCTTGGTTAGTCAAGAAGTTTATGATCTGTTCATCTCCTTCAAAGACTTTCCAATTATAAATGTTGTTAGGCTCTGATGGTTTCTAGAGTAGTTCCACAGTGAATCAGGAGGCTTCATAATCTTCTAGAGGTGACAACCTTGAAGCAACTGTGGCCAGGGAATCAACAAGGATATTCTTTTCTCTGGGGATCGCGGTGATATTGAAAGATTCAAAATGCTCTATTAACCTATGTACTTCTTGCTGATAATTCTTTAGGTGCGGGGAATTGCAATGTATAGTATTCCTTACTTGTCTAATGATAATCTCCGAGTCTCTGAAAACTTTCAATTCTTTGACGTTTAAGTCTATGGCTTTCTTTAACCCTTGTACTAGAGCTTCATACTCAACGGTGTTATTGGTGCATTCAAATTCTATTCTACAGGACAGGAAATGGCATTTACCTTTTGGATCAATGAGGATGCACCCTGCCCCTGATCCTTCCTACGATTTAGATCCATCAAAGTATATGGTCCAAATTTGTGAACGAAAATTGCCCTTTTCCTCTTTCTTATTACTTTCTTGCTCCCCTATCTTTTGTTCCATAATCTCTAGCACATGGTCTTGATAGAAGAGGGTGTCTTCTGTCAGTATCAACGACTTCTCTTAAAAAACTATTTCAAAGTTTTGAGTGAGAGAGACATCGGATAAGAGAGGAGAAAAGTTCCTGAAGTGGGAATCATAGGAATAATTGCCCAACACAGGGAAATCTGTGGATGAGGGTTCATTTAGGGTTTCTAGATCAGTGACCGTATGTTTTAGGTATCTCTCCCTATCGATTCTGATCATATTCTTGTATCCCTTCAGTGGTAGCCAAAGGTGTGCCCAATCTGTACTAAAGTACCTGTTTAACTTCTCAGACCAATCTCAACTTAGTAATAACCCACATGCCTCTAGTTTGCCTACTACAATGATGTCAATCACTTGCACAAACTTAGGATGTGTCGCTATCCTGATCATTACATCTTTGAGTTCCCCCATGACTTTGACCTGGGTTCTGTCTAGTTGTATCACATGTTTATCGCTCTTGAGAGGAACGACATTTAATTTTTTGCAAATAGACAAGGGCATAACGTTGGAAGATGCTCCCAAATCTACCAAACAATTGTGGAGGTTCCTGTTGAAGACTTCAAATGTTAAGAGAAACGGTGCGACAAAAGGTTTTCCCTTCTTATCTTCTGAGCAGGTATTCACAATTGGTTTATTTACTAGATCTGTGGAAGTTAGATTTCTTTGATGCTCATTGCTTGTTGTATGGTTTTCTACTGATTTCAATGCTTGTAGCAGGAAATATTTTTACTGAGGTATTCTGCATATGTCCATAACCGATATATTAGCCTTCAAATTCTTCAAATCTTCAACTACGTTGTACTCCAGTTTGGGCGATTCTTGTGTATGGATGCTAATAGGGTTCTTATGGGGAGAAAAAGGTGCTTTAGGGTGATCGAGAGTTGACCTTTCCCTTGACATTTGAGTGGTAGTAGGATCCTTTGAGACAGGAGGACCTTTACTTCTAATTTGCACAATTGAGATCTCTACAGGTGGTTCTTGAACCTGAAATAGGTCGTCGGAAGGCATAATTAGGTCAGGATCCCATATCAACATGGTTGTATCTTCTCGTGGGTCAATCTCTTCCTGGTTAGCAACATTCATAACTGAATTGCTTGGTTGTTCGGTTAGGGAAACCTCGTCTAAAAACCGGTTGGACATCAAATTCATGGCATGCACCCATTGAGGGAAGTCTATTTCAGAGTGGTTTTCTTGGTGATAAGTACAGAAAGAATCAGATGCGACATTCCCTAGATCGATATTCAAGTTAGTTGGGGGAGGTTCACGACTTTGAACGACGGGTTCCTTTTAAAGAAAGGCTTATAGGGCCTTTGGCCTTGGTTTCCTTCCCCTGCGTTTCTCTTCATGTCTATGATCTCGTTCGATAATTTCTTAACCATGCGTTTTAGATCTTCTATGTCTCCATTACCCTTGTTGGGAATTTGTTCTGCTTGTTTCCCTGGCGGTCTAGTCAAAAGGAGTCCTCTCTTGGGAGGAGGTTGAACTTCTTTCTTAACTAAAGAGACATGGCCTTCTTTACACCCTTTCATATGGAATTCTATCGTTTTAGCTTCTTCAAAATTCTCAGCTAAGGTTCGTTTGGCAGCCCTCTTCACAAACATGGAAATAGAAGCTAGGAGCGCATTAGTGTATACTTCGATTTGCAACTCCTGAGTTGGTTTAGCTTCGGGTTGGAATTTTTTTAAGATGGTCGTGAATATTTGATTGAAATATTTAACCTTCTCTTTCGAACTCATGGTGGTGGCAAACAACTCAGCCATCAGAGCTCCCGTAGTAGTCTCTTCTGCAAATTTATCTAGAAAATATTTTTGAAACTTTTTCCAGCTAGTTATGGATCATACAGGTAAGTTAAAATACCATGTGGAGGATGAGTTCTCAAAAGTGTAGGGGAACAACCTGCAAACTGCGTCTTCATGCTGGACATTCATAAGCATGATCGCTAGTATACATTTCTTGATATGATCTTCAGGCAATCCTGAGGTTTCGGGATTGAACTTAGGAAGTAACTTCTTTGGATGTCAAGGAAGGTTATGGACTAGTCCCGGGAGGGCCAAAGCGTCTCTAGCCAACTAGGGTTGATTGTTCAGAGGTGGGTTCTCCCTTTCTTCATTATGGTCGTTGTTTCCTTCCACATCTTCAGACTCTGAGTTAAACTCCTCCTCTTCTGAAAAATTGTCTGGTTCAGAGACGTCGCCGGCTGGCGTTTCAGGTAGCAAATCAAAAGGATCTTGGATTTTGATGATTGCGATATATATTAAGTCTTCTACCGTGTGCAAGAAAACTTCACCAGGAGTATTGACCACTGGCATACTTATCTTTTTTCTTCGAGGAAGTATCAGAGCTAAGGACAACGCACCGATCTATCGGGCGTATGCTCTTGTGATTCTTCTGAATTGATTTAATTCCTCGTGAGGAAGAGCATAAGGTATTTCAGGGTGAAAATATTCTTCCTTGGGCTGGGGTGAGTTACTCATTTGAGGAGTACTCAACGTGTGTGGGTTGTCTTGGGAATGACTAGCCATGCATGCGGGTTGTTTTGAATCTATAGGTTGTTTGAAATACCATGTAAAATATATATCCAACCATTCATTCTTGGCCCTCCTTCTAGCGTTAGTTTTTTTGATGGGTCCTAAATCCCTTTAGTTCAACAACAAGAACCAAACCTGCCACCGAGGCCCAATTAGACTCTGCAGCGTTTAATGGTGGAATGGTTCTCCAGATCTCGTGATCAGACCAATTAATCAATGGGCTTTACGTTTTCTTACGAAGACATCTCCTTCAGTTGGGACTTTCTCTTTTTGTATTTTCTCTTAGGTTGGACCAGAGTAAGATTGTAAGCCGGTATAAACCAACTTGGCAACAAAATAGAATTAAGTTTAACTACTAGAGAATAGGTTCAGCTTGGGATAACCCGCTACTCAAGCATGCAGACGATAATTCTATACCACATGCCTAGTAATAATACGTTAACCATGTGAGAATCCAATTACTATTTGAGATACTAATTATCAGAAAGAAAACACATATGCGATAAAACAAAGACAAGAAGAATAATCCACCTACTTTAATCATCCATCACATGGTAACACAACGATTCATCTTCATCATTAAAGTAAAGAACAACAAAATATTGCACCAGATAACTTGACAATAAATTAAATAGCTCTTACTCATTATAACATCATTCATGAAACGAGATAGGAAATAGTTCTTCTCCACGTCCAATCACACATGCATTTGACGAAAATAACTTTGTCTCTAGTCTAGAAGGACTTCTCTATTAATGGTAGCTCGGAAATAATTCTTGACAAAACCAAAACATAAGAGTTTCTTGCAACAACCATCGACCCTTAACTAATTGGTCGATGCTCTTATTTATAATGTAAATTTAATTAAAAATAACGATTAAGTGTAGTTTAAACAAAACAAAACTCTCCACGTGGCGTTCTCTCCTAACAGTTTTCCAACAATCGTCTCAAGATATCCCTTCGAAAGGGTGACTTTTCTCATACTTCGACCAACTGATAAACAACTCCTCGCAGGTTTGGGCCCATCGAAATCCGTGTTGTTCCATTGGAGCCATGTAAATTCCTCTGACCTCCACTGCATGGGCCTGGTACTTCACCAAACTGGTGTTTAACTGCTGTAGCATAGTCCACGCTTTAATAAGATGTTCCATAAATCGTTGCACTTGTCCCGACGATGTGTCACTCACCTTCGCTAGTTCTATGGCCTATAATGAATCTTGCTTGGTATGTGATTCGACTATGTCGCACAAGTCGACGAAGTCGTCGGGGGTGCCAAAATCTGGGAGTCCTATATCCTTCATCGCCTGTTGATCTTCGGATTCAATTTCTCTCAGATTTCTCGGCGAAGTTACGGAGCCAATTTTTCTCAATAGTCGGAGGGATCTTTCCTGCAAATTGGAATTAAAATCGTTTAGAAATTGCTTACAGAACAATACTCAACAAAATATATGAAAAGCGTAAATGGGAAGAAAACAGATTGATGCATACCTGTAAAGCTCGCTAAGTCTGGTTGTTTGATACTTACGTGATCTTTGCAACCTTTGGGATTACCTGCACCGTCTCTGTTAGCGCTGCCATTTTTCTTCAGTTAGGGTGGGTTACATCCGCGCATCATGCACCATAGGTAACTCGTCTCGTGAGCTCAATTCAATCAACTTCTTGGCTCTAGGAATTTGTCAAATATTCCACGCATAAGGTAGATACGCTGTTGCACCATGGGAACTCCTCAAAACGCAAGACGGGTCCTGCGAGGCAGCCAAAGCACCAGGCCTGAGCCACAAAATTTTTGGGACTCATTCTTATTTGCAGC
Organism: Picea sitchensis; assembly: GCA_010110895.2. Classification (NCBI taxonomy): domain Eukaryota; kingdom Viridiplantae; phylum Streptophyta; class Pinopsida; order Pinales; family Pinaceae; genus Picea; species Picea sitchensis. The sequence goes on along the minus strand of SNQJ01S0224721.1, from coordinate 3,790 downwards.
GGGTGTTCCTGAGGCTTCAAAGGGAGATTCTAACCTTTGCGCAGAAATGATGGTATCGCCTCGTGCAGAGGCTGAAGTGGAAGAAGTTACGTCGAAAGGGCATAGGTTGGAAGCCACGCTTCCTCAACAACAGATACCATGGAGGAGAGGAAAGCCCATAACAAATAAGGAAGTTAGGAGTGAAAGCCAAATCCCGATTGAGTCGTGCACATGATCAGCCGTCGAGGAGCTCCTAATGTGCGTTATCCGGCTAGAGCCTATCAGAACTCCAAGTTGAGGAAGCGGGAGCCGAACGAGAAAGACAAAAGCCTCGGGTTCTAATGTCCGAGGACCTAATCCGCAGCTGGAGAAGGCACAACCCACCATAGCTGAAATTTACTAGGAGAATAGAGAATTATGTCAACAATTGGCGGCACAGAACCGAGAGGTGTCAGTGCCATAGGGTCATGAAGGGAACGCAACCTGGCTCAAGCCGTAGCTTTGGGAAGCACAAGATACGATCGTGCAGTTGCGTGAAGCGCAAAGGGTTTCTGAAGAACAAAAGATGACAATACCTCCAGGAGAACGAGGCAGTCGAGGAGAAAGTTTGTGCATAGAAGAGGCATGATGGGCGGACTTTGTATTGTATTCTCAGACGAGACACATAATTTTGATAGTCTCCCCTTTTTCTTGTGAATTTTTTCATGTCCTCAATGGAACCGGGTTGGTTGGCCAAAAGGTGTAGATAGTGTCTATTGTATGTAACCTGAGCCCGATGGAAGTCTAATATAAAAAGTATTGAAATTTTGATGAAAGGATTCTGGTCATAGTATTTCAATGCATCATTTTTCTCTTTGGGTGTGAATCTACTGTTTTCTTTGTCCAAAATTCTTGTAAGTTAATCCTGATTTTGTGCTTAGTGTTGCTTCGAGTTGTTTTGTATTTTTTATTGATATACTTCTGCAAAACCTCCGACGCTGATCAACCTCATCGTACGGTGCTAACGTGGCACCACTGACTCGAAATATATGGTAATGAAAACCGATGACTTAACTCGCGAGTATTAATAGGAGTGAGAACTCTCTTTCAATTTCGCGTTCCTAAACTAAGCCTAGGGATCGTCGATGCCGAAAAGATATTAGGGGTCGGCGATCAAGGAAAACCCTATCGCATACTTTCCTTTGGTTTAGTTCTTTCGAAAATTCCTGATGCCGAAATATTTTGGGAATCAGGAATCGAGAATTGGGAAAAAACTTTTAGCATCGTCGAAAAGTTCGTCGCGGTTTGATTTTTTCCGACTCCAATGAGCGCGTCAGGTATCGACTATTGGTGATAACATTTCTTTCTTTTGAAGTATTTACTCGTTTCGCCTTTTCCTGATGTCGAAAGGGATCAACAATCGGTGATCTCCGTTGTGATGCTTGTCATGAAAGAAGACTCCTGTCTGCCGATGCCGAATTTCTTAAGCGTCAGGTGAAGTGATTTGGCTATTTGATTCCTTATTTAAATGTTAAATCTTTTAAGTCGAGGATTTTCATAGTTTCAAGCAAACTTTTCAAAGATTTAACGAGACTAAAAAATGGTAAGCAAACACAACATTTTCCAAAATGGAGATGAATCAGACAATGCAAAGAGATCAAGTGGTACCCAAAAAGTAAAATTGGACATAGACTTTTAGGGTGTGTTGAGTGATCAACACAACCCACCCATGAAATCCATGGAGATGCTCTCCCATGGTTTAGTAGGTATAGGTAAGGGGTGGTATAAACATTTCTTCCTATTACTGGGTTTGTTGGTACAACAAATTATTTATCCTTTGATAAACCAAACTACATCTTCTTGCATTATGGGCCAGTATGCACACCTATATAAATTGGTCATTATTTTCACAACACAAAAATTCCCTACAACTTTGGAGGTGTGAGCCTCTCTGATAGGTTGCAATCTTTCTCCTTTAGGAACATAGATTTTATCCAACTTATAGAGCAAATCATCTTGGATATGTTAGTCAACCTCATTATCACATTCTTCTACACAAAACCGGCCTCGTAGCTGCTAAAATACCTCCTTGAAGTCCTCCTCTTTTATGTATTCTTCTTTGTATGCATCATGGGTGAAAGGATCCATGTGCATAAGAGTACCCAAAGTTGTGATTTTGGGTGTGGGTGGCCTTGAAATCATGTCTACAAACTTATCTGTATTTCCCTTCTTATATTTGATGACAAGATGAAATTATTGTAAAAATCCCATCCACTTGTGGTGTCTTGTTTGTTGAATCTTAATCTGGGCCTACAAATATTATAGTGGTTAGTGTTCAATGTCAATGATGGTTTCCTTACACATCAAACAATGCTTCCATTTCTTAACAGTTGAACCAAGGCATATAGTTCCTTGTCATATGTAAGGTAGCTCAGGACTCTGCAATGGAACATTTTATAATGATAACATACTATCTTACGTTCTTGCATCAAGACTTGTCCCATAACATAATCACTTTCATTTGTATCCACTTTGAAGGGCTTCTTCAAATCAGGCAATGAGAGAATTAGTGCTTAAATAGTCTTTCGTTTCAACTCTTCAAAAACATTTTGCTAATTATTTCCCCACATGAAACTCTTATTGTTGGTTATTATGGCATGGAGTGGTGTAGCCATAGTTCAAAAGGATGTTATAAACTTCCAAAGGCATTGTGTTTCTCCCACAAAGCTCCTAAATTCAGTGACATTAGTAGGAGTTGGCCACTTGATGAGGCCCCTGTCTTTGCAGGATCAATCTTGAGTTCCTCTCCACTAATCATATATCCTAAGTACACCAATTAATACAAGGAAAATTCACATTTATTAAGGCTTGCCAATAGTTGATGTTTTTTAGGGTATCTAACACCTACACGAGATGTGTGATATGTGTGATATGATCTTCTTGGGTAGAGCCAAAAATAAATATATCATCCAAGTCCACTATTACAAATGAATCTAGAAATTAGGGGCTCAATACATCATTCATCAAACACATAAATGTTATTAGTGTATTGCATAAATAAAAAGGCATCACCAACCATTCATATATACCTAGCCTCATCTTGAAGGTGGTGTTCTAGGTGTATTCCTCTTTACTCATACCTGGTGGCATCCTGATTTTAGATCCAACTTGATGAAGTAATTTGCATGCTATAGTTGATCTTGCAAGTCATAGATCTTGGGAAAAGGGTATCAATTCTTGAGAGTTCCATTGCTTTGCAGTCAATAACATTCTCTAAGTCCCATGCTTGATGGGTACTATGATGATAGGTGACCCACTAGGTGAGGTACTTGGTTGAATTACTCCGTACTTTTATATTTGTTGAAATTATTTCTTTATTTCATCCACTTCTAGTATGGATTGTTTGTACAGACCTATGTTAATTTGCAATGTGAAGTTGAGAAAAAACTATATCTCATGCTCTACTTCCCTCTTGGGTGGCAATCCTTAAGGATTTTGGAACACTTCTCTATATGCCTACAAGATATTTTTCAACCAATGTTTCTACTCTTTAGTACATCCCTCCAAATATTTCCTTACCTTTATGGATCCTTCTCCTTGTTGATTTTATCTTAAGAAGTGCAATACAAACTTCCTACTTGAACTGATCAGTTTCTTGCCTTGGTTATCACTTACTAGAGAGATCTTGGATTATCTTTGTGTCCATTGATGATGAAGTACTTCCAATCCTTGATCAAGTGGTATTGGACGTTTTATCTCCTCGTGAAGATCACATCCCTCATGTACATGTAGGGGATTCCAAACACTACACCACACACATCAAATGGTACTA
>SNQJ01S0224720.1:0-14757 GCA_010110895.2 Picea sitchensis | reverse complement strand
AAGTAGGCCGACATCGGCATTACTATATCTATATAAAGAAGAGGAGTTTTAATATTTTGATTTCATTTTAGCTGTGTTAAATTTAGGTTTGTTTCATTTAATTATGAGATACATTTTTTTAAAGTATAGAAGTTAGTCGATATGTGTAAAATTTAATAATTGATTTGGTAGTAGTTTTGTTAGAATAAATTTATTTTAAAATACATTTTTTAAAGAATAGAAGTTAGTAGTCTTTTGTAGTATTTTTGTTAGAATAAAATTATTTTTATAGAAGTAATATAACTTTAAAGAAAAAAATAAAAATAAAATTTAAAATTTAAAATAATATTTTCAAATTAGTAAAACAGAAATAAATATTTTAATAAATATTTTTGTATAAAAGTATTAACTTAATAAAAGAAATTATAATATTTAAATTAATTTAATATTGAATGAAAAAATTACTAAAAATAATATAAGATAGATGTAATAGAGCTTTAAAAAAATATTGAAAATAAGTTTCATAATTGATTTGGTAGTAGTTTTGTTAGAATAACATTATTTTAAAATACATTTTTTAAAGAATAGAAGTTAGTAGATATGTGTGAAGTTTTATGATTGATTTTGTAGTATTTTTGTTAGAATAAAATTAATTTTATAGAAGTATTTTTACTTTAAATAAAAAAATAAAAATAAAATTTAAAATTTAAAATGATATCTTTAAATTAGTAAACAGAAATAAATATTTTAGTAAAACAGAAACAAATATTTTTGTATAAAAGTATTAACTTAATAAAAAAATTATAATATTTAAATTAATTTAATATTGAATGAAAAAATTACTAAAAATAATATAAGATAGATGTAATAGAGCTTTAAAAAATATTGAAAATAATTTAAGATAGATGTAAAGTATTAGAATTTAAAATGATATGTACAAATTAGTAAAACCAAGACACGCTTTTAGTACGAAAGTATTAGCCAAGTAAACAAATTATAATATTTGAAGTGTTTAAAAAAGATAAGACAATATCATTATTAATTTGATAAGGATCCATAATCATTATATGTGTGTTTATTTTTGGTAAATTTCTATAATTTTTTTTCATTCAACATAATACAATAATATGATATTATTATTATTATTTAAATATGAAATAATTAGTATTATTACATATAGATATAGTGCATAAGATTTTTGTTTGTGAGATAATAGATTTGATTGTTAAAATTTAAGTAAGTATATATAGCTTATTTTTAATATGTTTTCTCTAATATTACCTTAGTCTTATGAAGGTGGTGGTGTGGGATGGGGGTAATATTAGAGAAACATATATGAGGGTGATAGTGAGGGGTAATATTAGAGAAAAAAAAATATAATATGAGGGTGGAGGGTGGAAGGTAATATTAGAGAAAACATGTTTTCTCTAATATTACCCCCTACCCTCACCCCCCATCCCTTATGGGGGTGCTAGTGAAGAGTAATATTAGAGAAAACACAATATAATATGAGGGTGGCCGGCAGGGGGTAATATTAGAGAAAACACAATATAATATGGGGGTGGAGGGTTGGAGGTAATATTAGAGAGAACATAGTATGTTTTCTCTAATTTTACCTCCAACAATCCACCCCATATTATATTATGTTTTCTCTAATATTAACCCCAGGGTTGGAGGTAATATTAGAGAGAACATAGTATGTTTTCTCTAATAATACCTCCAACTCCCACCCTCACCCTCATATTATATGAGGGTGGAGGGTGGGGAGTAATATTAGAGAAAACATATTATATTTTCTCTAATATTACCCCCCACCCACACCTATTATGTTTCCTCTAATATTACTCCCCACTCATATGTTTTCTATAATATTACCCCCCACCCTCATTCTCACCCTCATATTATATTGTTTTTTTCTCTAATATTACCCCTCACCCCACCTTCATAATATTATCCCCAAACCATCCTACCCTCGTAATATTACAGCCCATCCCATCCACCCTCATATATGAGAGTGAGGGTGGGAGATAATATTGGAGAAAACACAACATAATATTATTGTGTTTTGTTTAATATTATCCCCCACCTCTTTACATTTAAAACTACAATCTTTTAAAACTAAACACATTTTTTTAACAACTATTAGACCCACTCAACTTCTTTGCATTTGAAACTACGAAATTTATAAAAAAAAACCATTTTCTTAACCACTATTAGTTCCACTCAAGCTATATCCTTTTACATTCTAAATACATGAAAATTCCCCAAACTGATTGTCAAAGTCATAATTCCCCAAACTGATTGTCAAAGTCATAAAAGTAAGATTCTAACAGTTTGAAAAACTACAACATATATACTGCTTTTATTAATTTAGAAGGCGTACATGACCAGAAGAGCTTTCTTTTATGAATGAATATCCAATCCCGGTTTCAATCCAAGGCCACTTACATTGAACTCGAGTATATAATACATTATTTTCTATAACCAAAAATCTTCCAGAGTCGTTGACACCTAACATATAAGCCGTGAAGACATAAAGGATTGAATGCAAAAGAGAGCTTGGCCTAAAATTGCACTTTGCATTTCACAGTACAAAGTTCGGTTGTCACAACCACGCAATCTCAGGCAGTGAGGTAAAATATCACAACAACCAAGTGCCAGACAGCAGTTTCCTAGCAAACATTCCAAGAATCATAACTGTCGCTCGCAGGCGGTGCTTAAACATTCAAATATGGTCATCAATTCAGTGCGATTATCATCCATTCATCTCTTTGACATGATGAAGTAAGACACGCCATGCTCGAATTTCCCGATCTAGACTCCCGGTATAGATCATAACACTGTTCATTAATTCATCAATACGTGAAGTAATACATTTTACTGGAGCTGTGTGGCCTTCCAAAACCGCTATGCAACTGTGCAAACTACCGGCTTCTCTTCTCCAAACCCTAATATTCTTATCGGCGGATCCATAACAAACAATATCCGATACCGTTGCCAAGCACAAAACAGGTTGTCTGTGCCCTCTCAGCTCCCCGGCCGGAACATTCGTTCCGTCTGGCAATTTATCGACCTCCCACAGGAAAACGGAAGAATCACCTCCACCAGAATACAACATCAAACCATCCGGGCTCAGAGCGAGAGCATTCACTGCAAATTTATGCCTATAGATGACCTTAACCAGAGAATGCTTTTTATTGTCGGGGTACTTCTTCCAGACTTTAATAATCGAATCGGCGGAGGCAGTGTATAGGAAACCGCCAGGTGAAACGGCAAGTGCATTTATGGCATCATCGTGCGCTCGAAACGATTCCATGCAACGGAAATCAGAAAGCCTCCACACCTTCACCGTTCTGTCCCACGACGCTGAATATAAATTGCCGTTTTTTACCGCCAGAACAGATATGGTATCTACATGTTGAATCCAAAGACAATGTTTGTGCCTGCCCACCTGAATATAATTTTTAGACGCCACGGCGTTCAGCAAATAGTCCTTTACGGTGGGTATCGTGCATTTGAGCTTATGATGCAGAGCAGAATCCCGCGGTGTCTTAAAACGCTTCCATACTCTAATCCTGTGATCCTGGTGGGCACTGAAAATTTTATCTTGGGCAATGACAATGGATTTAACTGCTCCGCCTTCGCAACCAAATCTGCAATATTCTACGAGTTCTCCGGACTGATCATATTGTCCACATACTCGTATATCCTTCCCGATGGACCCTCTGTAAAGCAAATTATATTCTTCCGCAAAGGCAATAGAGTATATGCAGCTGTCGTGACCTTTAACTGTCCACACGCACTGATAAGCGCTCACATTGTCCAATCTTCCAGTAACGCTGATGAGGGGCGGAATGGAGCACATGTACAGTGGCATAGTAGAACAGCTGGCTGAGTCTGTATCATAACGATCTTGCAGGCAAACAAGGGATTGCTGTTTACTGCCCGAACGTCTTTGTGATTCCTTTGAAACTGCAAAACACCGTTTGCTTTCAACTCCATCTTGTTCTAAACTTGTAGATAGAGCTGATTCCTTCTGTTGGTACTCTTCAATGGCTTTCATGCTAGAAACAGTTCGATCGCAATACCAATCGATATTCATATACTGAATTTCTCAGAGCTCATGAAAACAGACTAGCAGAATAGGTCAAATTCCTGAGACAAGAGAGCGATCAGTATACGCACAGTACAAGATCAGTAGTATCAATAAGCTTCATAGTAAAAATAAGATGAGTGTAGACGTTTCTGGAAAACCGAAGCTTTGAACAATAGATTTCAGATAGCGAACTATAAATTTTGTCCAGTGGAAACGATGATATATTCATAGCAGCGTGTTCTCCAGATGCCAGGACGGGATTTTAAATGAATCGAGAAGATGCATTTTTAATCTATTTGTTCCGAACAAGAGAAAACCAATAGCAAGGCTGAACAAAAAGCAAGTCACAGGTCTCCAGAAGCCGTCCATACATATTTAGAAATTCAGGCATCATGACTCACAATCTGGTTAGATGCATTACGCGTAAATATTATAACTATTATCCGTTTAGTTGACCCGAGACGAGGAATTAAATTACATTTCCAATATCGAGACTCGATGCATGATGTATAGATTTCGAATATTATAACTTCACTGAAACCCGCGAAACTTCTGATAATTATAATTTGTGCATATTTCAACGACCTGACCCTACTTTTCATTGAAAAATACTGATTCTAGAAAGTCAGTTGGAAGTGGAGATGGCCTATTGGAGAGGTTGGTTACATGTAGAAAACGAAACGAATCCGCTTGATTGGAATGGCTGAATCGTCATTGGACATGGAAATAACTTAAACACGTAGTAAACTTATATTCATTTTGGTTATAAATAAATTTGAAAAGAATTCGATGGAATTTTCGATTATAGTTAAAGTTTTACATTGATTTAATATTTATGGAGAATGGAATTTTGTTTATATTTTATGGAGATTAGAATTTTGTTTAGAGATGTTATTTAAATAACTTCTAATTCTACTTGTTTTAAAATTTAATTTTTTTTTTTTCTTAAACACGTAGTAAACTTATATTCATTTTGGTTATAAATAAATTTGAAAAGAATTCGATGGAATTTTCGATTATAGTTAAAGTTTTACATTGATTTAATATTTATGGAGAATGGAATTTTGTTTATATTTTATGGAGATTAGAATTTTGTTTAGAGATGTTATTTAAATAACTTCTAATTCTACTTGTTTTAAAATTTAATTTTTTTTTTTTTTTATTTTATAAACTCAACCATTAAAAGTATTATTATGTTATCATTGAATTAAAAAAAAAAAAAAAAAAAAATTATTAAATTCCAAAGAAATAAAATAAAACAAATACACATTTAATAAGTTTCTTCGAGAGGGCCTAATGACCTGCTTCATAATGGACCAAAGACGGTGATTTGTCAATATAGTGTGTTTAAGAGACTACTAAGTCTTTTGCTTTAGAATAATATACAACACATTGGCCTTTTCATTTTCCCTTATTTATATATGATTACAATTTTTTAAAAATAATATAATGTTTTATCTAATAATAATAATTATTTATATTTATTTAAAATAATTATAGCTTTTATAATATAATTTGTATTTATTTAAAAAAAAATCATAGTTTTTAAAGGATGAATTGTAAATATAATGAATCATGATTAGCAAAATTATCATTATAAAAAAATTATAATATAATTTAAATTAATATTCAAAACCAAATCAATTATTTATATTTATTAAAAAAACATAACTTTATTGTAAAAAATATATAAATATAAATACATACAAAATGACATATTGATAATATATAGATATTATAAATTGTATTTGCTCTTTCTAAATTGTATTATTAATATTTTTGTATATGAATAAAAGTTTTTGACATTTAAAAATTTAAAAAATTATGTTTACAAATAAAACTAGTTTAAATTGATATTTAGAGGATATTTTATCTTTTTATCTTTTATATATTTTTAATAAAAAAATCATAACATTTATTTAATAACAATAGAATCAAATTTTTTTTTTTTATTTGATTAAGAATAAAATCAAAATTTCTCATATTAATTTAAAAAAATATGATCTTCCAATAACATAAATGCACAAAATAACTAAACATCTATACTATTTAATATTGTTTAAAGAATAGATTTCAAAACATACCATGAAATATTACATTTAAATGAAACACAAATTTTGAAAAGTGCTACATGATATATCTTAAACACATCTAGAGAAAAACAAAAATAAGCATGTGAAACTCATATCAAAATATATAGTGTCATATCTAATCGAAAAAAGGTGAAAATAACCTCTCTACATTCCACATGTTACCAAAAAAACTCAACAATTTGAAGTGCATGTTTTGATAATTTATTAACAATAAGTGAATCAAAAGAGGAAGCAACAATATTGAGATGGTCTCCTAATGGAATTATATTGGAATCTTGAATTTGGCATCTATCATATACTTGATTGAACGTGGTAAATAATTGAAGGCCATTAACTTTCAACACTTATTAGATCTATACTAATCTGATATTTAAACTTAATGGAAGGATAATCTAATGTATAGAAAAAAACCTAGCACTATTTTGTTCCAAATCCCCCTCCATTAAAAAAAACATGTAACTTTGAATTATTAATAGTTAACTCATCCAACACTCAAGGTGTCTCTTTCTTTAGCAAGACTCTTATTCTATAAATCATATATTGATGTTGAGAAAGAACAAAAAACAAAAGCACATATTTATCCTAAAATAAATCTACCTCACACTAACTAAGTGCTACATAAGATAAAAAATGACACACCCAAATCTCCTTCAATTCCTTTGTTAAAAACCATTGTTTTAAACAAGTTTAAGGTAAGGCTTCCTTCCATAGATTTTGAATTCCTATCAAAGGACTTTCCTTACATATCTAATATGCATAATAACAATTACTTAACAAGAGTGAAATGATTTTTTCTTCATTTTTAGAAAGTGAGAAAGTAACTAGGCCTTCATGCTTAGGCCTTTGCAAGACATCCCAAGTCAGAACCTTATTCATAATAGCTAACTAACAAAAGGAAAAAACCAACATTCAGCCAAATCCATTGTACTAAAGCACTATTTATACCATTCCTACTTTTTCTTACCCAATATAAAACAATCCCCGATATGATATATTTAAGTTATAAATTTATTTTCCATAACCCATTAAATGTCATATGATTCCACATGCTTTTTTCTACCAATGAAGCTCCAAATATGAATGTTCTTCAAACCCCACCCACCCATATCCTTTATGTGATTGTTACTTCTCCATTTAACCAATTTTCGTATTTCTTTCCAAACCACAAAAAATAAACAAATTTTCCTTATGTTTTAAATAACCCTTGGGAATATAATCCACTCTGTCCCAAAATATTACGCTATCCTACACTACTAACAATACTCAATAACCATACCCAAGTATTTAAAACCTTCCTAAAAAAATGTTTTTTTTTAAAGGAACATCTTAGCTGGTATAACCTCTTCTTCATCATCAAGAATAGATAAAAAAAATACCAAATTCTAAACATTAAATTACATACTTATAACTATGTCATAAGTGTATAGAATATCCATTAACATTATATACTCCTTATCATTATCATTGAAAAATAATAATAAATCATCGACAAAGGATAACGAGGTAAATATGTTATAGAGACAAAACCCATAATACTTATTTGTAAAATAATCCCAACTGATCTACTCAAAACCTCTACTACTAATAGGGTAATGTAGAAGGGATAAATGACATTCTTGTTGAAGCCTTAGAGAAGGCTTAAATTTTTTAACAAGAATAAAATACAAAATAGAAGTGATACACTCCATAATATATGAAAGTATTAGGAAACTAATAGCCATATGAAAAATCATCGACCTCAAATGAAACCAACTCAATCAATCATAATATTTTGATACATATAGTTTCAATATCGCAACAAGAAGATTTTTATTCTTGATGAAATGTAGTTTCTCCTATAGGTTTAAATATTTTCCTTAAAAAAAATCAAATTTCTCTTGAGATATAACATTTGAGGAAATTTTCTTAATCTTTATAAAAATAATCTCGATTATTATTTCATACACACAATTTCATAGTAAAATAGGCATAAAGTTACCAAAAAATGTTGGTTTATCTTTCTTAAAGATCAAATCAAGAAAAATTGAGCTTAAAGATCCTATACTTTTTTCAAGATAATTCCCTCCACCACTCTCAAAATATCCTCTTCCAAAATATCATAAAAACAAAGAAACCAATCCAAAATATCATAAAAACAAAGAAAGCAATCCACACATTTGGTTTTGGATATTTTAATTTATTTTATTTTGGATGATTCTATAATATATTCTGACTCTTCTTTTGATATCTCCTTCATCATCATACTATCTTCCTCTTCAGATACAAAACTAGGACAATAAAATCTTAGTTCCAAGACTTTTGTTATATTTTTTAGGAGGGCTCTTTATAAATGGATTGGATGTGTATGACGCCTAATGGTGATAATGTTGGAAAAACATTTATAGCCTTTCATACTTCATCATGCAATTCCTAGATTATATTAAAAAAAATTGCATGATTCACAAACTATGAAAAAGATTCATCTTTTCATCTCTTTTTGCAAGGCACATTGCTCTACTCTTCATCCTCCACTCAACCGCTCTTCACTCTATAAGTTCCCCTTTTATCGTTTCCAATTTCTTCAATCTCAACATCACTTCTTCATTGAAAAGACCTTCCATATTCTAATTGAACAACTCAGCTATATTCCTTTCCACCAAAATAAGATCTCAATCCTTCTAATTCATTTTATTAACAACAATTAAGTCCACAACCATTTTTACCTTCCTCAATGCCTCTTGAAAACTCTAAAAAATTTACATGAAAATCTACACAATCCCTTTTAACCAAATCATGAAAAATATTTCTCATCCATCCATTGAAAATTAACTTGAGAGGAAATAGTATACTTATCATCCTACCTTTTAATTTAGATCATAATGGGCTCATGGTTACAACAGCCCACATAATCTACCCAATTTTGAGTTATACAAGAATCACTAATTAACTTCTCCGATATCCAAAAATTATCTAGTATATTTGATACCTCAATCTCTCTAACCATTCTATTTCTCTAAGTAGGTATGATATTTACATGCTCCAAATCAACAAACATGTCTCCTCTGTTTTATTCTTGAAGAAGCATGCATTACAATCCATTATTGCAAAGCCTCCTCCTTACCCCACCTTTCTCTAATGTTAAATTATGTTCTTGACCAATAATGACTTTGTCCTCATTTATGTATCTCAAAGAAAAAAATATATGAGAACCCATACCTACTCTCATATAGATGAGAACCCATACCTACTCTCATATAGGCCATAAAAAAACTATATCTTGGATCCTTTCATTAATATCATTAAAATAAAATTTAATCCAAATACATGTATAAAAGATAGCATATTGACATAAGGAAATACATTTCTTCCACCCTATAAACATATCACAAAATTGCCCACAACATTTCTATACCAATGAAATACCACTCATTAAATAATTTACTCAAACCCTCCTATGACTTCTTTCCATCACCAATTGTTTCTTATATCATGGAAACATAGTGTTTATGAACTTTAACAAGTATTTCCAAAGACAATTTTTAGATGGATTGGTTAGATCTATTGAATTAAACAATAAAATGATGATTTTGAAACTTTCTTGAATTAAAAAATAAAATGATCATTTTGACACTTTATAGGAGCTATGTCTTAATATTTTGATAGATTTTCTTGTCATAGTTGATGGAGTAGGGTTTTTTTATTAGATCTAAAGTAAAGTAACCCCCTTATCCATGGGTAAGTTAACAACTAATCCTCCTAACCACCAGAGCTAGACCCAATTGATATATAATAAATGACAATATTAATTGACTAAAAATTATAAATCTGAAAAAAAAAAAATCAATATACAAAAACGTTTTTAATATTTACTCATTAAATAAATAAAATCAACCCTACATAATATAATTTAGTACTATTATATTCCTAATAAAATTTCTTTTAAAAATAAAAAATATTTAACAAATAAAAAAATTATTCATTTGAAGATTACCATTAAGATATAAATAAAAAGGATATCACAGTATTTTTATATTAACCTTCAAATAAATGGAACTAACACCAAAACATTGGTGAAATATATTTATAAAACAAATGAAGTTGACACCACAACTTCTTTTCTTTTCATGAACCATGAAATAAATAAAAAGCAGCACACATATTTTTAGTATTTAAACCATGAAATAAATAAAAAGCAGCACACATATTTTTAGTATTTATATCTTTGTGATAACTTTGGGTTAAGCACTTTATGCTTTTAATAAGTGCAAAGTGTATTAAGTTTTAAATCTCAGAAGACTTTCAATAAAGCATAAAATGGTCGGTGAAAATTGTGACCTTCCATGCGTAGCAGCCTACGTAGTATAAGGATTATCTATTTTATCTTCCAACTCCGAAACTTAAACATAAAAAAATTAATCTGAACCTTTCCCTGACTCGTTTATAAAAAGTCTACTTAGCAACTTGCAATTTCATATTGTAAGGCATTTTTATTTTATTTCTTTTGAGCCAGAGAAAACAAATCGCATGACACAGTTTTCCAAACACTGTCGGAGGAACCCTAGAAATTAAGGCAGTATGCCATGACATGATTAGATGCATCACACGCAAGATCATAACTGTTATATCCATTTAGTTGACCAAATACAGATAAATACATTCGCATATCGAGACTAGATGCATGATGTATGAATTTCAGATATTATCCATCAGACAATTAAAACCAAAAGAAACTTCCAATCATTATAATTTGCAGGTATGACATGGCCACGTTTTCCTTCCATTAAAATATGATGCTTAAAAAATGTCCATTTGAATTCGACATGGCCATGGTCAGAGTAATTGCAATGATAATTATTATTTTTTTAACCAAAACCAATCCCAGGGAGTTACAGCCACGACTTCAAATCTGAATGAACCTTATAAGAGCTTTTGGAAAATGGCACAAAAGATAGATTTTTATGTTTGTTTTGATAAAATAGATATTCTTTTCGATTTTCGTATGTTTTTTCAACGAAACTCCCACGGTCCACCAAGTTCTTTTCAATTGTTTCTTATTATTTTAAATTTTATTTCAATAAGTTACAACTGATATTGCTATACTTTCTTTGGGAAAACAAGATGTTGCAGTCTATATGATGCAAGGCGCTAATGCGCAGTTTAAAGATGGACATTGAAAATGCTATGTTTATATTTTATTATTTCCCTGGCTTTGAGATTCACTGCGTGCAAATTTGTATAATCAATTTGTCTGATCGGCGCAGGATACGCCGGATATGAATAAGCAAATTGCGTTCGAAAACGTTTGCTATAAATAAACTAAATTAACAAAACTCTATAAATAAACTAAATTAACAAAACTCTAGACAAATTTAGGATACTAATTGAAAATATCTAAAAATAAACATAGAGTTAAAGGTTTAATTAAAAGATAGTTAAGTTAGAAAACAATAAGGAAGATGATGATAGTGTCCATGAGAGTAGATTTGGTTTATTAGATATTAAGAAAGATAATTGATTGTTTAGATTTTATTAGAATTTTATTTTTATGGAAGAAAAACATAGTGAGAAGGGTTTCAAGATAATTATGGTTTTGATTACCTACAAGGTTAGGAAGGTTGGTATTGTAATAGATATTTTGAAATTTTGATCTTATTTTAGTGTATGCAGGGCACTCTAGGAGAAAATGTTTTTCATCTTCAACTCTTTTAGTGTCACAAAGATTAAAGTATTTCATCCCACGATGTTTTGGGAACTGTCCAAGATCATGTTTTTCTATACAATTCATGGGAGCTGGTTTGTATCTTAGCAATGTTGATTTTCATATTTGCGCTGGTCAAAACCGAGATTCAATTTTGAGCATCACATATTCTCCTTGAATTTAGATGCAATGATATTTTTAATATTATCAAGTATTCTATAGAATGACATCTTCTCGTATTCCCCAATGATTCCAAGAATTGACATCTTTCTCTTGTCCTCTCCTCAATCACTAGTGGTTTTGGCTGGAGTTTGAAGCAATTTTTGGGAGCCTCTCGATGTATATGTTGTTTATATTGTTCTTGTACATTAAATACATAATCATGATTGATCTCTCTATGGTGGAAATGATCTCCTCTATGAGGTGGATAGGATAGGGTGTATTTCCTTTAATTTTGAGAATATAAGTTATCAAATTATTTTGGATTTTCTCTATCTTTCTCGAGGATTCTCTAATGATAATGCATCCTCAAACTTCACATCCATATAAGATAATATGGGTGAAGAGGGTATCAATTTTTTTTTTTCTTATTCCACAACCAAAGGTTTGCTAATTTACACTTGTTTTCAATCCCATCATAATATTTCCACCCTCCATTTATCCTTTTCTCTATTCTATAGTTCGAAATTAGCTTGTGATGAATATCAATTCCAAGATATTTGTATTAAGGGACTTCCTCCAATCTTGTCATATATGAAAGTATCACCAATGATATTTCTGGATTTAATTTTCCTAACCTTCGTTTTGTCATTGTTCACAGTCATACCCATACTAGATCAGAATCCCTTGAGGAACTTTTGTTGCTTACCAAGGTCATATAGGTTCATTTCCATAAGAATAATATCACCAGGATAAAGAAGAAGTGTGACGACTATATCACTGTGAGTTGGGCCAGTGAAACTAACATTTTCCAAACTATATTCTAACTTAACTTGTATGCTAAAGATCGTAACGGGTAGGAAAAAACTTCCTTGAGTACTATATTACAACTAAGGGTGTTCAGATGAAACTGGTGGGAAAAAAAGTGGAAATTGGGTGATCACAAACATGCTCACATAGAAACATGGGCACATGCCTAGAAACACACATGCATTCGTTATGTGACTGTCTCAACATCCCTCCAACCTCCATGGAGGAGGCCATGCAAACCCCTCAACAAAATTGCATGCTCATTTTTAAGAACACACATGTATTCCCAAGAACATGCACACACTCTAGAAACACATGTGTATTCATCTTCTTATAATCTTAAAAGGGCTAGTGACCAATCTATTTCACCAATAGAACAATCTCACTCCACATTTTCAAAAGAAATTGAGAAAGAGACTTCCTTCATTCTGCTGACGTGGTCTCCACACTCGACTAACATGATATTCGATTGATTCCAGGTGTGAATTTGTATGCATTTTATTTTCTTTTTAATTTCTCAATATATTTAAATGTTTAAAAAAAAAATTCAACTATATTTTGTATTACTAAATTACAACAAACCTAATTAACATGTATCCTAGAGAAAACACAAACCAGATAGCAGGACAAGAAATCACACCAAACCCAAACTCACAAATGGAAAATAAAAACATGATTATGTCCTTAAGATGGATCTTGATATGGATCTGAAACATTGACAAACAAATGAAAATATTGTGGTTTCTTCGAATATTTCTAAAAAAAAGAGATTGAAATTGATGAAGGGTTAAGATTTCTTAGAACTCCCGCTCATGACTTATGGATTACTAGAGAGCCCTCACAATTTTCACTATCTAGTTCCCTGGAGACCGTTATATCTTTTATTACAAAGTGCCTAAATTCAATTAAGTAATATTTATAATTACAAGGCTAGAATGTTTTAATTTTACAGTGATTGGGTTCGATAAAAAACACTTTAGAGACCTAAAAATTACAAAACAATAGCTGATGACATTGCTCATTAACTCTAAAAGTGTATTACAACCACTAGTCACAAAGAGACTCATTTTATGGACGGATGTGCTTACCAACCATTTTTAGAGAATTTAATGGATAGGTGGTTTATGGAAGTGCCTCTACGTTTCCTCGGGAAATTATGGGTAGAGTTTATATAGGTATATACATCAACTACTTTGACATTGGATAATTCCAAGGGATGGGTCATGGGTCTACAAATGATAGACAAAATACTAGGCATGACCCAATGATAGGTCCTCATCCACCTAGAGGCTAGGAAAAGGCCCAATCCCCTTCCATAACATCCTCACATCAGAGAAAGCATCATCCATAAACATGCATCTATGGGTGAAATCATGAAGGTGGGTTACACTTTTGCTTGTTTTATGAGAAAAAAAAAATGTATTTTCACAATTTATTCTACTTCCGACATATAAACGTATTTTTTTATTTAGAATTTCGCTTTACAGTAAAAACAAAACTTGTGAAGACTTGTGTTAGCTTTCCAATGATTATTTTTCAATTTTTTTTTATCACGATTTGATATGTCAATTTGACAATTGTTTAATAGTATGTTTCTTAAACACGAAATTAATGATAATGAGTTACTTATTTCTACAACAATGTATATATTATTAAACTTATGTTTTTAAGAAACAAAATATACTGCAACAATATACAGTGACTCTATTTTATTATGACTATTATTTTGAATTTAACGGATGAATATTATAATTTCTAGAATTTTTTGAAGTTGACCAAGCTGAAAACGTTGCAGAGTTCAAATACATGTTTTTCTACACCTTGTATCTATCTTATTTTTGACTTAAAACTAAAATTTAAATATACCCTTTTGAAAAGAACAGTTTAAGGATTATGAATATATTTTTTTTAAATTTTTTCACTGTATATTTTTTGAGATACCG
>SNQJ01S0224715.1:0-14758 GCA_010110895.2 Picea sitchensis | reverse complement strand
ACTCTGAAGTTGATGGATGTTACTTGAGGGAGGAAACTAAACTATTTCCTCAACCTTCAAAGGATCAACCATGATCCCCTCGTTGGACACTATGAATTCCAACAGATGCCATGAAACGATGCAAAATATGCACTTGTTTGGATTTAATTGAATGTGATAGTATTGGAATATTTCAAAGATGGTTCGGATGATCCATTCTCTTATAATAATGAGTAGAGATATAATCCAGATATGTCTCAACAATATGATTTAAATTGTGAAAAGAGAATGACACGACCCACTAAAAGGTAGCCCCAACATTTTAAATCTGAAAGTAATTTTCTTGTACGCAAAATTCCCCGAAGGATATATAAACATTGTTTTATGTTGATCCTCGGTCCAGATGTGAATCTATTTATACCCAAAAAATACATCCATAAATGAAAATATTTTTCTTTCCACACATTTGTTGATAATATAATCGATAAATGGTGTGGGGAAATTGTACTTTGGACACTCCTTGTTCATATAGCAGAAATCCATATAGACATGAATGGTTCCCTTCTTCTTATCTACTGGAATGGGATTTGGCACCCATTTAGTTAGAGGAACTGGATAAATAAAGCCAGCTTTAAGTAACTTCTCTACCTCTTCCTTTATACTTGTTCCCTTCCTTGGATTTACATGTCATAACTTCTACCAAACCGGCTTAGCATTCTAATATGTTTGAATTTCATCCTCGACAATATGGGGGTCGATTCCTAGAATTTCCTCATAGGATGAGGAAAAAACATCATGAAACTCTTTAAACAAAGAGGTATACGTGAGGATCTCTTCGGAAGAACAATATGCACCAATAAACACATTTTCTATGACACCAAGTGTCTTGGAGACGTTAATTGAAATAGTTTATGATATATTAACCATGTTCCCCTCAACATAGAAACCATTCTTTTCCAAGGGGTTCACGGGGCCATCAACACCTACACTCAAATTTGATTGTAGTTTTCCATTTTCAACTCGAATGAGTTCTGGAAGATCGATGATGCAGATCCTCTGATGGTCGTTCCATCCATGTCATTTCCTCAATAATAGCTTCATCATATGGAAACACAGTGTCAAGGAAATCGACTAAAGTTGAATAATTTGAGGGCTAAACAATCTTTGTAAATTGATCCTCTTCTTGCATCCATGAAGGAGAGGGATTAGAATCTGCAACAACTTGTTGGATTGCTTGATAAGCTATCTTAGTTGAAGACAATGGCGAAGGTGAAGGTAACACCCATAGATCCTAAAAAATATGTGGTTTGGAGCGAACTCACTTGCATGACAAGGGTTGAGGGGCTTGATTTCTCATATCCAATTTGGGGTATCATGAATATATGAAATCGTTGCCAAAAAAATAAATTTCCCATTAATGATGGATACATTCTAACATCGATGCTCTCAGTTGCTAACTAATATTTTTTATAAATGGGACCATAGATCCTAGATTCACCACGGATTCAGAGTGGGTAAAAGAAAATTGATCTATGGTTATGATATTCCCTTCGTGAGGGAAGCACAAAACTCAAAAAATTGATGGGGCAAAAACCATCATCGCATAAGTCCAACTCCTTCTGAGAAAAAGGTTGTAGTTGAGAGGAGCATCAACCACTTCCACCTCTACAAAAATGGTCTGCCCCTCTAACTGGATATGGAAGGAGGAAATGAGACCATGCTTCCTAAATGAAGATTCATCAAACATGGTTAAAAACATTGGATTCAAATTCATCTCAAGAGACTCTATGGATTTCCAACAAGACAATGACATTACACATGTTGAAGCACCTTCATCAACGACAGTTATTCCAATAACATTCTTTGCATACATGGAATTTATTTGGAAGGATAAATGATAAGGAAGACGAGGCTTTACATATGCAACATAGAACTTGATAACATTTTGGCTCGACGAGTCAGTATCTTCTATAGCTGATAACAATGCAGCTCGTTGCACAGGGAAACTTTGAAGCACCTCTAGGCCCAACATCGCACAAGGTGTCTAAGATGAGTCCTCAACAATGGAATAGTTGGGTGCAGCTCGATCATTTGGTTTGTGCCACAAATGCTTATACACACCTTTTAATATGCATGGCATTGTTTCTCCCCTAAGATTCTCTATATGCATAGAATTATGGAGATCAAAATTCTATTTCGCCTTCAATGTCGACTTAGGATTACCATAATCATGGGTCCTAGTTGACAAATCAATCTACTTTTTCGAGTTCACCATATTGATGAACGACATTGTTCCATTCGACGAGGGTTCAATTTGAGTGGCCCCTTGTGTATTTCCACTAGAAGATCATGTATACATATTCTATCCATGTGGGAATGGGTTCTTCAACACAACATGCTACTCCTATGCCAACAAGCATTGAGCCTCTTCCATCTTGGGGAATTGATGGGTAAGGTGATCATCGGTACAACGCTTGCATGGAAACTTCACTATTTTCTTTTCCTTTGTATCCCCCCCAACATCCACATCAGACTTAACGTTTTAATTTTTGTTTCCACCTCGCTTCTTATCTTTACTCTTTATATTCCCTCTGAGTTGTTGGGTACCCTTTGGGTTCATCAACTGCACAATGTGTACATTCGATGAGTGGATGGTGGAAATGATCAAAGTCATATCTTGACTAGTTGTATATGGATGAATCATCCTCTGTTTCATTTGGTTTGAAACAAGATATGTGATAGTGATTTAGGAGGAACCAACAATGGCATCAACATGTCGTCCAAATTCACTTTCGATGGATCAATTCTCGGTCGCAGTGCATCCAATATTATCTCATAAAGGATCCCATCTTGTGAATAGATCAATTTTTATTTTTGGGAACTGAAAAATAGCCTCATGTTGAGAGGACATCCCTGACATAGACACATACTTGGAGATGTAAGGGAAAAAGGACTGTAAGAACCATTCCAAGAGGAACTCAGGAGGGATTGTAGCTTTGATCATCCTCTTCCACCTCCACCACTCTTGGATATCATCCAAAATATGAGTGGATGTATCATGCTTAATCATAGACAAGATATTGGTGTTAGCATCATATCGGATTTGAAGATGAAAATGGTTTAGAAAAAAAAAATCCAAATCATGAAAAATGTGAAAGGTTGAGCCTTGAATTTCAAGTACTATTTCTTTGCGACTGTCGTAAGAGTGCACTGGAAGAAACGTAGCTAGATGGAGCCACCATTCATAGAATTGGATTAGCACCATAAGTGAAAATTTGTCACATGGTCACCCAGATCCTCACTAGATTTACCCTCAAACTTTGGGATGTATGAAGGTAGATTAGTGGGGAACGAAGGCTATTTATGATCATGGTAGACTAGTCCATTCATCAGTTTCAATATATTTGGAAAGTTTAACGTTGCTAGAAATGGAAGCCTTGGCTGAGGCCCATAATTCCAACTAGCGTGGTTGGAGATCCCAGGTTGACTAGTAGATGGAAAAGGATACCCTAGATTGTTACTGGCACTATGTTTCTAGGAAGAGTTCACTAATGGGCTAGGGTTTTGATAAAAATATTGAAATCCCTTGTTATAAGGAGGAGAACCTCCACCCATCTAGTTTTCGTAAGAGAAAGCAAACTTTCCTCATGTTGACATCCCTTGTGAAGGGAAAACCCCTTGCATCATGTTCATTTGAGTTAGGAAGGGGTTCCCCCTTGACATATTCCCTTGCAAATTGTACGACTCTTGAGCAGGATTCCATTGGCCTTGGAAGGGGTTTCCCCCTGCTAAAATTCTAGACAAAAGGAAGGGACTGCTCCTGAATCCAACAAATAACATGAAAGGATTTGAAGATTAAGTTTTTCCAAAGGAATAGAATCCTCCACCCATAGAACCACTCCATCCTACAAATGGATTGGGGCTAAAATATGGGAAATACCCTCTCCCGAGTGAGGGGAATGATAAAGGGATGCACCCCTTTCCTGAAGGAAAATCTTGAAGGGGAGTTGAATAAATCCTAGGTCCAACATTAATACTTTGAGGAAATGAATGAGAACCAGCCGATAGGTTTTTCATGTCGATTGATGGCATTCCAAATGAGAAATAATTTGAGATAAAGATTGATGAAGAGGTCGCACTCAAATGTTGAGTGGACCCAATGATTGGTGGCAAAGAGCCACTAACTGATGCAACCACTTTGGTTTGAACCACATTAGTCATTTGGGTAGATAGGAAAGGAGGTAGAATTCCTCCCCCAACTATAGCCAACGAGGGGGTTTCAGGGGGCCTCGCTCCAGACACGTCTGAAGTGTCTTCCATAAAGGACCATCAGATAGGGAAATTGTCAGTGTAATTTGGCCTAGAAGTTGGAATATGAAAGATAATTGGATTGTAGGATCCAGTCAATGAAGGGTTAAAGAGTATAACGAAGCCTTCGACTTCAAGATCTGATATACGCATAACCTCCAATGTAGAAGAGTTTGAATTTGTGATATCAGTATCTATATGTCAATAGTACCATCCAATACAAAAGTGTCAGTTCAATTGAGTCGAGGCCTCATAGGAGGTGGTGGATAATGCAATTCAACATGCATAAGACCCTAAAATATCCAAGATAGATGAGGCGGTTGATCAACAAATTTAAATCACAGACTCAAGGTGACTACCAACACACTTACCTAGGTCATCTACATACAAATAGAACACCACTATGAAAATTCCAAGGGAAAACAATAAACACAAAAAACTTCGTCAATACTCCAACTCAGGTAGATTAAGTCCTATGACCACAGTAGTAATGAAGTTAGGTAAAGTCCCTTCTGAACGACGACATAGCTTGATTAAGTCTTGTGAATTGAAGAACGAAGGAGTGATAGGAAGGTACCTTAACTTCCACTAACCATCCCCTCTTGGTGCAAGTACCCTTGCTTCACGGGGTACTCTCTAGGGGTACTAAATAACATGATGTGGCATCAACCCTGGGTACCATGGGAAACCCCTTGTAATCACCTCTCATAAACCTATGAAATGAAACTAATGATAACGACTCACTTTTAGCATCCGGGGGATATAGTTGATAGTTAGGATTGAACAAATGGGCAGAGTAACCAAGGGCACTAAATAACATGATGTGACATCATCCCTAGGTACCATGGGAAACCCCCCATAATCACCTCTCAGAAACCTATGAAATGAAAATAAGGATACCAACTCGCATTTAGAATCCAGGGTATATAGTCGAAAGTTAGGATCAAACATATGGGAAGGGTAACAAAGATTGATGCTTTGAAAGAATGTCCTCTCAAGGAGGTATGGGCACTAGTGAAACCCTTTGTATACAATCTCTCCATATTGTTCGGTCAAGCCTTGGAGGGGTTATATCCTTGAATCTTTATCACATGACCTCATCTTTAATTCCTATGTAACATACCCAGCTTCTGGTCGAGCAACATTACATGCATAAACTCATTAAATCATTAAGATTTACTGCTAATTAATTTCATGTATCTTACCAGCTACAAATTACACATAGATTTAACCATTTGACTAATGCCATAGTTCTAAATTCAATTGAAAACATATATTAAACATGAATGCAATTGTTCAAGCACACAACAAACACATATCATTCATATAAACCACTTACACAATGGAATAACATAAGATTAAAACAAAAACACTTATCTATTAATAATTAACCAACTGGTTGCATACAAAGGATGAACCTCCTAGCCATAGACATTTTTGTTCAATTTCTCTCAACAACGGGGCACCTGCGATATGAGTTTATGATTCCACAAGGAGATCTAGCCCACTGGTTGTCCACTCTCCACACACGGCAGTCCCAAAACCCAAGTTCTACTCCACAATAGTTCCAATCCTCCAGCTCTCTCTATTCCCCACAACCTGCACTACCCAAGGAATGTACCCCCTTCACTACTCATAGTCCCTCGGGTTGTACCATTCATTTATCAGGTCCCCTAGTGCACTTGGTTCGACAGGAATATCTCAACTGGGGACTATAGGAACTCTCAACTGCTTCAGGATTTCTCACAGCATCCTACACAAGGTCCTTGAGTCATTTCTTCAACAGGAAATGCACCACAGTATTACATCCCATTTTGCAGGCACAGGGGCCTATTTTCTAGCATAACCATACCCCAATAAATGTTTCCTTCAAGCAACACATGCTTGGTTCTCTTCCTAACACTTATATCTCCTCTTGCTACCCAAAATCTATTTGTAAAAAAAAACTCTATTCTCCATACGAATTTCCCTAATTGTCTCTTTCTTGACTCTCACTCTTCCCAAATATGATTGTACTTCATCCCATGCTCTCCGAAAACTGTGGGATGTGACCACTCACACCAACCCTCTTACATGAGTTTAAATGATTGGCTTTGGGGACACTCAACAACAAATATAAGGTTATACACAATGATAAACATTTCAATAATGTAGGTTGGAATATTACCCAAGAATAATTCCCCCCTAGACCCCTCTCCATTGTGGAATCATATCCCCCCCGTCGTTCTTCATTCCTTTTGTATTGTAAATAGTGATTATCACTTTATTAATTATTCAATGCACATAATATACAATTCAGCCCCCAACCACATTAAATCAATACATGCACTTCACCCCAACACAACGACTCACCAACCTAATTCACATTTATACAACTACATTATAATTCACAGGGATTAAAACCAAGGATGTTACATTACCCTCCCCCTTATTTTTTCATTTCCCTCAGTGCACAAGACCCTACAAGTGTAATTTCATTTCACAATTTCGACTTCCCGACCATTAATCAACATATAAGCTCCCTGGCCCAAAATCACACAGGAATTCCAGCCTAAACAAAATTACATAGGCACTCCATCCCCAATACCACAAATACATAGGAACTTTGGCCCAAAAAAATAATGAATACATAGATGCTTCGGCTCCAAAACAGAGATTCGAAGGCACCTTGGCCCAAAACATATACATAATCCACTAGCATTCTTCTACAACTATCTCGATTTCCACCAGCTCTCTTCCTCTTGACCTGCCCAACCCAAGGAATGTACCATTTTTTTATCAGGGCTAACCTAAGGAATGTACCATTCATTTATCAGGTTTGACGCAAGGAATGCGCCCCTTCATTGTTCTTAATCCATTAGGATGCACCATTTGTTTATCAGGGTCTCTCTAGCATAGTTCGTTGGGAATATCACTACTAGCAACTCAAGGGAATCACTGCTAGGAATAACTACCAAGAAAATAACTAGCATCAACCTTGTTTACACAGTGAAACTCACATAGGAGTTCACTCTTCAGACCCGAAAACCTAGTTCTTCGACAATACAACTCACACACAAGTTCACTCTTCAGGCCTGAAAACCTGGTTCTTTTGTCATACTCATCCTCTAGGCCCAGGAATCCCTTTCACTATTATAGAGTTCCTGGGGCGATCCATTATTTTCCAAGATGATCTCACGCAAATGAATGACAACTTGTGTTGACGTTAGTGGTAGCATCAGACATGTGTTTCCACATAGTTCTATGTGTCTAAGACATGTGGAAATTGTCCAAGTCCTTCTACTCTCTAATTTATTTTAATTAAAGTAATTATTGAATTAAATTGGTTTTATTAATTAATTATGTAATTAGTTAATTGATTTATTTGAGGAAAGTGCTAAAAGTACTTAGCATGTAATCTTATCATGAAATCTTTGCATGCAAGTGATATTAGAAATAGATTGTAACTCACAATTATAGAAGCAAGGTGTTAGCACTCAAAAGCGCACCATCCAAATTTTAAGCACCTTTATCAATTTTATGCTAGATTTGTCACAATTCTCATATTTTTAGCTAGATATCACAGTTTGGAAACTCTTTGATCAAGTCTTGATGAACTCTCGCTGCGCTTTTTTTCCAAGAAAGTTTCATGGTTTTTCTCGTTCCAGACTGCATTACAAATGTTAGGATCCTTATCTACTTAAGTAAAATAAAAATATTGGATATGTTATCCAATTTCTACTTATTGTCAAAGATCATATTATTAGATTAATTTGGGTAGCATTTTGGGGAAACAAAAGTTATATTGGCTTTTAAGCCAATTTGACCTTTAAATATTATTATTTTTGGGTAAAATTATTGTGCCCACGGGCCCAATCTCTGATTATTCAAGCATCTAGTCTGAGCCCACAGTTGTCGAACCAAGCACCAACACATAACACAAATCCCAATGTCAAATGCCAAGCTGTCGAGGAGGATAATCCCATGAGGAGGCCTTTGTGCATAATGCGTCGAAACACATTAAAACCATAGGCGTTTATAATGGAAAATGTTTTCTCTCTCGAGCAATGTGGGATATCCTCGTTGCATATAAATAAAACAAAAATCAGAACAACCAACTTCTGATTGGAGAGGTTTGTGCTTGATGCCTTGTTCGAAAATGATTTCACTAGTATCATGGGAAGATCCCACATGGGCTTTGCATAATACAATGGCCCCAAGAGTTGAGATTTAAATATGACAAACCTATGTGTCATGGGGTTTCTGTTTGAGATAAACCATACATAGGAGCGCCAAACTAAAGAGACAAGTACCCAGGTGTCAAGACGGTTGCCTAGTGTCAAAAAGGACGTCAGATTGGTATTCGTTTTTTAGTGGAATCACCATTTCGAGCATATCTCTCCAAGTGATTAAGTCTGTAATGTTACATCGGTGCTTGCTTATTGGTGCATGGTGAGTAAAGATGATATAGATGCCCCGAGTTTCTTGTTTGAAGCTATGGAGAAAGACCAGAATGGCACCATGTGGCCCTTTTCGTATTGATCCCATATAACACATTGCATGGAATCCAATTTATGAGATTTCTATCCTCACAGTTTCCCTGGACTTGGAAGTGAGAATGGTCAAGAAAAGGTTGTTGAACTATTGCATGTGAAATTAAATTCAGTGTCAACTAATGACTTGGGCGCTATCCCTCTAATTAAGTGGGTTAAACATGAAAAGTTTGATGTTGCAGGTTTGTCTATTGCTATTATGACATCCTTTCTCCTTCTTAGCAATCTTGGTGGCTCTATTGTGGAAGTAGCCACTGATGCTTTGGTGGAAGAATGTGCTAAAATGCGCAACGGTATTTCATTGGGAGAGCTTCAATCCTTTGCATGGATGGAATTGACTATAGGGAGTGTGTTAGGTAACTTGTTTGGCGGTAGTTTTGTGAGCCAAGTTGATGTAAAGACTATGTTCACCATTTTTCTTTTACCTTTGAGAATTCAAGTTGAAGCTTCCTTGGCTTTTAGGGAGGAGTCCTTTGGTCTTTGTAGTATGAAGAAAACTAAGGTTGCGCAATATTCAAGCCTAATCGAGAGGAATTCACAGGGTGCAACATTATATTTTAACAAATCAATTATTGGTGCATCTATGAATAACAAAATTTGAGAAGCATAAAAAATTAGGACTCAAATATTTTGAGAGTCATATAAAGACCAGAAATTGCATATTTTCTTGCTTGGTTTGTTGTGTCTATTGGAATGACATCACTTTTAATAGGAACTATGTTTTTCTAACATACATAGAATTTGAAGATTCATCCACATATCTTGGCACTAGCAAAGGTGGTTTTCATCAGGGAACTATTCCATAAGCACAACACTTCTATCTGCAAACACCAGAAAGGTTGCATACATAGCTGTCATGTAGAATGCCATAACTTCAGATAAATATGGCTTTGTTGAGAACCTGTTGGAGTGATAAGGTGGGTATTTTCCTTCCTCAACACATAATTATCTGTTAGATATTTTCAAGGTGCTTCAAAATGTGCTACGAATTTTTGAGGTGTTGTAGGATGTGCTACGAATTCCTGTTCTGGAGGTTTCAAAGGAGCAGTGGTTTCCATGTATCAATATGGATCTTTCTAGTTGCTAGAAGGTCAATTATGAGCTGGAGGGCCACCTGTCAAAGGTAGAAGCACTCAAAAAGGAAAATTCATCATCATAAAGGAATGGTAGGGGCGTGGCCATAATGACCCTTGTTTTTAGCATTTAGTTATCTTTTGTTATCCACATGTTGCCATTTCCATTTTGAGGGTAGAGGATCCAATGTAAGGGGGATTATTCGAATGATAGTATTGTCACTAACAACAAAATATATAAAGATACTATTGTAAGTCCGATAAGAGGTTAGAATGAACTAGGGGGAAGGGGAATTTTGACCTAGAGGATTTTGACCTGAAGGTTATAGCCTTCAAATATTTTAAGGAAAACATCCTAGCCTTGGATTTTTAATTCCTCGATCGCATCGTCATGAGAGAGTAAATCCTGGCACCCATTCAGCTCCAAGAAAATGATAGGAGCCATGAAAAATGTGACCATAATGTAACATGAATAACTCAAAATAATTTTAGGTTTGAATGGTAGGAGCAATAGGAACAAATGCGAATGGATAGTGGAGAAATGACCATAACATGGCCTATGTGTTATCATAGCATAGGTAGTGGGAATAAACACCAAGGGCTTGATCGTAAATGATTTTACCATTCCTTGTAATGAGAACCAAACATACATAGTACTGAAACCCTATGAATGCAATGAATGGCTCATTAATACGTTAATCCAGTGACGTGAGGTAAGGACACAAGTATAGAAGGCATGCATTCATTTGAATGTCTTTTGATATGACCATTAAGTTCACGAGAGGACTAACCAATGTATCAAAGGCTCTTAATAAATTGAATATAAACTATTGAACCATACAATAGCTATATTAAAACCCCAAAAAATCTAAAATAAGTCATTCAAACATTAGATTTAGATCTCATGTAAGCATCGTGACCTTCAAAAGGATGCATTATAAGGCATACAAATTATAACACCAGGCTCGGTTTTATGTTTGATTCATGCTTACAGTCATGAATCAAACATACAACAAAATGAAAGCGCAGACAATAGGAAATTAATCAAAATATTTCTTAATCCAGTAATTATCTCAAAAATTCTCAAAAAGTTTACGAAATCGAGGTGTAGGTAGCTACAGAAAATGAAATTTCTTGTTTAAATATCAAAATCATGTGGGGCATCCAACAAAAGCCCAATCTCTGAATATTCAAGCATCTAGTCCGAGCCCACAGTTTTCCAACCAAGCACCAACACATAACACAAATCCCAACGCCAAACGCCAAGTTGTCGAGGAGGAGGAGGAGCCCACGAGGAGGCCTTTGTGCACAACACGTCGAAACACATTAAAACCATTCATGTTTATAAAGGAAAATGTTTTATCTCTCCCAAGCAATGTGGGATATCCTCTCTGCATATAAATAAAACGCAAACCAAAACAACCAGCTGCCAATTGGAGAGGTTTTTGCTTGATTCCTTGTTCAACAATGTTTTCACTAGTATCATGTGAATATCCCACGCGCGCTTTGCACAATCCATTGGCGCCAAGAGTTGAGATTTAAAGATGACAACCCTGTACGTCATGGGGTTTTCTATTTGAGATAAACCATACACAGGAGAAACAAACTAAAGAGACAAGTACCCATGTGTCAAGATGGTTTCCCAGTGTCAAAAAGGACACCAGATTGGTATTCATGTTTTAGTGGAATCACCATTTAGAGCATATTTCGCCAAGTGATTAAGTATGTAATGTTACACCATTTCTTTCTTATCGGTGCATGGTTAGTAAAGATGATAGAAATGCCCCAAGTTTCTTGTTAGAAGCTATGGAGCAAGACTAGAATAGAACTGTGTGTCCCTTTTCGTATTGATCCCATACAACACATTGCATGGAATCCATTTTCTGAGCTTTCTATCCTCGCAGTTTCCCTAGACTTGGAAGTGAGGATGGTCAAGAAAAAATTGTTGAACTAATGCATGTGAAATTAAATTTAGTGTCAATTGATGACTTGGGCGCTATCTCTTTGATTAAGTGGGTTAA
The DNA here is from genome assembly GCA_010110895.2 of Picea sitchensis. Lineage (NCBI taxonomy): Eukaryota > Viridiplantae > Streptophyta > Pinopsida > Pinales > Pinaceae > Picea > Picea sitchensis. The sequence goes on along the minus strand of SNQJ01S0224715.1, from coordinate 2,845 downwards.
ACATGAAAAGTTGGATGTTGCAGGTTTGTTTATTGCTATTATGACAACCTTTCTCCTTCTTAGCAATATTGGTGCCTCTGTTGTGGAAGTAGACACCGATGCTTTGGTGGAAAAATGTGGTAAAATGCACAAAGGTATTCCATCGAGAGAGATTAAATCCTTTGCATGGATGAAATTGACTACAGAGAGTGTGTTGGGTAACTTGTTTAGCGGTATTTTTGTGAGCCAAGTTGATGGAAGGACTATGTTCACCATTTTTATTTTACCTTTGAGCATTCAAGTTGAGGCTTCTTTAGATTTTAGGGAGGAGTCCTTTGGTATTTGTAGTATGAAGCAAACTAAGGTTGCACAATATTCAAGACTAATCGAGAGGAAGTCACAGGGTGCAACATTACCTTTTAACAAATCAATTATTGGTGCATCTATGAATAAAAAAAATTGAGAATCATAAAAAATCAGGTCTCAGATATTGTGCGAGTCATACATAGACCAGAAATTGCATATCTCCTTGCTTGGTTTGTTGTTTCTATGTTTCTATTGGAATGACACTACTTTTAACAAGAACTATGTTTTTCTAACATACACAGCATTTGAAGATTCATCCACATATCTTGGCACTTGCAAAGGTGGTTTTCATCAAGGAACTATTCTATAAGCACAACACTTCTATCTGCAAACATCAGAAAGGCCGCATACATCGTTGTCATGCAGAATGTCATAACTTCAGATAAATATGGCTTTGTTGAGCACCTATTGGAGTGATAAGGTGGGGATTTTCCTTCATCAACACATAATTATCTGTCAGATATTTTCAGGGCGCTGTGAAATGTGCTACGAATTCCTGAGGTGCTGCAGAATGTGCTACGAATTTCTGTTTTGGAAGTTTCAAAGGAGTAGTGGTTGCCAGGTGTCAATATGGATCTTTCTAGTTTCTAGAAGGTCAATTATGATCTGCAGGGCCACCTGTCAAAGGGATAAGCATTCAAAAAGGACAGTTCATCAGCATAAAGGAATGTTAGGGGTGTGGCTAGCATGACCCTTGTTTTTAGCATTTAGTTATCTTTTGTTATCCACATGCTTCCTTTTCTATTTTGAGGGAAAAGGATACGATGTGAGGGGGGATATTTGAATGATAATGTTTTCAATGAAAACAAAAGTTATAAAGAAACTCTTGTAAGTTTAATAAGAGGTTAGAATGAGCTAGGGGGAAGGGGGCTTTTGACCCAGAGGAATTTAGAGTGTTATCACTGTGTTCTTTTTCATTTCTCTATATTTTTTAGACTTGTGATTCCTTATCAATGGAGATCAGATTTTCCTTTTTATATTTGTTTTCCTATGTGTACTAATATGTATGAGTGACTGATTTACTCATCTTCGTATTCATACAATGATTGAGTGAGGTCTTCTTTCTTTGCATTGGTGATATAGAAATTGTCAGTAACAAATTTTCACTGAGAGTTTACTATTATAAGTGCTGGAAGTATCTAGAATAGTTTCATACCACAGTTTTCCTTTTTGTCATCATTTTATCAAGCATATTGTCTAATCTAAAGTTTCTAAGGACACTTTTGTTGAAGGATATAGTTGGGAATATGTACAGTAGATAAATTTGATTGTCCTTATGGTCAAATCCCTGTGACTTTAATGCTTACCTTTCAAGATTAAATTTAAATTATTTTCATGTTACCAAGCTCACTTGATTACAGTCTAGGGTGACTCTTGGAGTGATAACACAAGGCTAGGATAAGGAGGAACACACTTGATACTTAATATTCTTGAGAGTATAGGATTTACTTTTGATAGATTTGAATCACAAAGGATTGTGATTCAAGATCTTGGATAGGTGGATAAGGTCTTTCATCTAGATATTAGGTCAAGGAGAAGAGAGAATAGAGGATCAAGTAGGTGGGTTTCAGTCAAACGAAGCCACAGGGAAGTGTTGCGTCATACATGTATGTGGGTCTCAATGGAGATAGTTGCATACATATGCAGATTTCCTTAAGCAAAGTCGCATACACCTCGAAAAGTGTGTAGTTTGGGTTCATACAATAGGGCAAACTTCACCAGGTTTGTCTGTAGTTTTATTTATATCAGTCGGCCATTATTCCTATTACAAGAGCCTTGATTTTAGCATAATAAAATCATTCTCATCACTGGTTTTCCCTCCGGGATTTTTCCAGGGGTATTTTACCCAAAAATATTGGTGTTCTTATGTGCTTTATTTTGGTTCCTAGTTCATGCTTCTGCTGCATATTTAGTTGATTACTTAGTTGTGGTTTTAGTAAATAAAGTGATTTTATTTTGAGCTAATTGTCGGGTGTTGAGTAGGAGAGAATTTCAACATGGTATCACAGTAGGTTCTTTGAAGGGAAGATAGATCTCAAATCCATAGCAAATACATAACCAACATGAAGAAATCAAAGGACATATTTCAGGGTAACATTTGTACTAAGGAAAAACAAAGTTTTTGCAGGTTTACTAAGGTTTATGTAGGCCATAGAAAGAACATTTGCGTACATATGTGAGTTTATTTAAGCGTAGTCACGTATATGTGTGTTGCAGTAGTAACAGTCATGTACGCATGTTGTAGTGTGACAGACACATACATACGTGAGTTGGAGTGGTGGCAGTCACGTACAACCCCATACAGGTAAGTACATGGGCAATTTTCAACAACATCTTATTTCCAGGGAAATTTACCGGGTCTTAGGGATGGAAACAACACCGTTGAGAGTTGAAGATAGATTGGATGGAGCATCCAACTTTATGTCTTGGAAAGAAAGGGTAAATTTGGCATTGAAGGATTATGACCTTTGGGATTTTGAGGATAAAGAAGTTATTCCAC